>OU342746.1:170014289-170243473 GCA_910589775.1 Avena eriantha
CCTTAGATGTTTCTTTAGCAAACCCTTGAGGATGGCACCGAGCCTTCCCTCAAATGGGCGTCTGACCGGGATACCTCGGACGAGGAGGAACCAGATTAGGAGATGTTCCTGCCGATGGCTGATGCGACCAAACGACACGTCGGTAAACTCTCTTCCATTAGAGATTGGCCCGAGGATGAAGATGATTCGGACGTTGAGGTGATGGAGGCATTTGACACTGTCCCCCTTTCTTATGCTTTTTCCGACATCAGCTAACCCCGGTGAGCAGATCCATGAAGATCCTCCCCTTGCCACGGGTGAGCCTGTCCCAGTCGCGCCGAAGAAGAGGGGATCTACATCTGCTTCTTCCTCCGGACCTTCTCAGCCAGCTAAAAGGCGAAAGAAGTCCGGGGACAAAACTGCCACCAAGCCTACAACCAAGGCCACAGCCCGGAGGGCTCGGAAGCCCAAAGAGCCTTTGACCTCGGATGATTAAGCCACTTCTCCCTTTGCTATTCATTTGTTCTTCCTTTGTTATAGTTTCTCATCATTTATGATTTGATTCGGCAGGGCCACGGTGGAGGTCCCACAGAGTGGATCCGGCATTGCTTCACCGCTCCGACATAGCCCTTCTCCCCCTCGTGGCGACGATTCACGCCCGTTGAGCCCTATTCAGGAGGGTTCAGCGGCTGCTCTGGGTTCTAGCCCACCTCGTCAAGAGGAGGGCAACCTTGGAGTGGGGGAGACTGGCTCTGCCGAGGCAGCAGCAACCACCACTTCGGCTCCACCGCAACCAGCTTCGTCCGAGATACCCACAGTATCTCCACCAAAATGAAAATCAGCACCAGTACCATCGTCGGCTCCAACACCAGCAGCAACAACAAAGGCACCAGCAACAACGCCAAGTCCCTCTGCCAAATCCGAGTCTTCCAAGGCTCAGCGAGAAGGGACCAGCAACAGCAAGGCAAACACCAAGGCAGCTCCCAAGGGCAAATCCGCTGCAGCAACCCCAACTTCTCAGCAGCAGCCCAAGGGCAAAAAGGCTTCTGACGCCACCAGGGCAGCGTCAATCGAGGCTAGACAGCGTACAATCACGTCCATGCTCCCGAAAAAGACTCCACCACCGAAGGACGCCCCTGCCGAGCCAACTGATGTGCAACTTGTTTTGCATACCAGCCCCGCCATTGCCTAGGTTGAGAGGAGGGAAGCTCACTCTAAGGGTCTAGTTGCACCCCACATGCTCAGCGGCGAACGATATCCTCTGACCTTGATCGAATTTGTGAACAACTGGAACAAGGCGGAGTTCGTCCACAATGATGATCTCCCGGAGAAGTTTGGTCCCGCCGAATTTGCTGCCCAGATGAATACCGCTGCCAAGGCAATTAACCTTACAGGTCGGATGATGGAGGTGCGTTACCTCGCCTTTGCCTTAGCATGTAGAAGATGTTAGTGATATAACCATTAGTCCCCGAGCCTCCGGGGGAGTAACTCGTTACTCGGCCGGATGCTCCTTAGAGAATTAACATAGCTCCTTAATAACTTTGAATATGCACACACTTAGAGCCGGGTTAAGTTCCACTTGGCCCAGATCTTGTACACTTCGAATATGCACACACCTAGAGCCGGGTTAAGTTCCACTTGGCCCGGATTTTGTACACTTCGAATATGCACAGACCTAGAGCCGGGTTAAGTTCCACTTGGCTCGGATTTTGTACACTCCGAATATGCACACACCTAGAGCCGGGTTGAGTTCCACTTGGCCTGGATTTTGTACACTTCAAATATGCACACACCTAGAGCCGGGTTAAGTTCCACTTGGCCCAGATTTTGTACACTTCGAATATGCACGCACCTAGAGCCGGGTTAAGTTCCACTTGACCCGGATTTTATACACTTCGAATACGCACACACCTAGAGCCGGGTTAAGTTCCACTTGGCCTGAATTTTGTACACTTCGAATATGCACAAAACTAAGCTATCTTTTTGTACTTTTTTCAGGTGACCACCAATCACCGGAGGGCTGAATTTCAGCGTCTCCTGGATACTCACAAGATGCTGCGCGCGAAACATAGTGCGCTTCTCGCTGAGCACGAGAAAAGGGGTAAGTTTTCTCCTTGGCATTTTTCCATTTCTCTTCGTCTTTGTCCGCCGAACTAATCGATCATTCAGATTTCTCAGCTAGGGTGGAGGCTGAGAATATCCTGATGAGGAAAAGCTTGGACCAGATAAAGGGTAAGTTATTCTTGCTCAACCTTGCTATGCTCTCTATCTCCTTTTATCCTTGGCTCGGCAAATATTCATACCTCGGCTTTGCCGGGTCAACAAACTATTTCAGCCTCTCTTGAAGATAGTGTGCCCGTGCCTGATATGATGCTGCATTTTCTCGAACAAGCAGGGCATCACCAAGTTGAACTCAAGAAGAAAGACGACGAGCTTGCGCTCCTCCGGACCAAAGATGAAGAAATTGCCAAGCTTAAGGCAGATATGAAGAAGCTCAAGGCGCAGCACAAATCCGAACTGGATAAGGCAGGCCAAGACTTTACTGAAGAACGAGAGCGTCTCAACCTCCAAATCACCAAGGACCAAGAACTTCTCAAGGAGGCCGACGTCAAGCTTGAGTCGGCGAATACTAAACTTGCACAACTTCGGAAAAGGCGCGATGACTGTACCAAGGAGTTGACCCGGATCCACAACCACATTTCTCGTAAGTTCTTTTCCTTCATCCGGCATTAATTTCTCTAGGTTGCTTCACATGTCTTTTCCTTACTTTCTTCACTTGTCTTGTTTTCAGGCAAATTTCTGGAGGGCAATGCCATTGCAACCACTGCTGTTGCCAAGTTCTGCCAGTAGAGGGGTACCCCCATTGCTCCTAACGCTAGAGAAATTCCTTATGACATGGAGGACCTACTAGTCAGTCTGTCTTCTCGTGTGGAAATTGTGAAGAATTATGGCAAGGATATCCTTGATGTGGCAATCCGGATCTTCAACGCCTTTTGGCCTGATGAAGATACTCCGGAGGGGACAACAGCTCTCGTCGACAAGTTAATGGACTACGAGACCCAGCTCGACCTTTGGAGGGAATCTGCCGGACGCGCCGGAGCTGAGATCGTTCTCCACTACGTGCTTACGTGGTACAAGAAGATTGACCTCAATCTCCTTGAGCGCATGTGCACCGGATCAAGGTGGTCCACTGACCTGGATTGGGTAGCTCGGCGCAAGGCTTGCGCCCATAGCTTCATCCAATACGCCCCCATTCATCAATGGAACGAGGGACCAAGCTTCCTAGATGCTGCCGACGATGAAAATGCCAAAGATGATTCGGGTGAGGATGAAGAGGAGGAGGCTTCAGACGTCGAGGAAGATGAAGATGACACTAAAGCCAAAGTTGGAGCTGCACCCGCTGGCGCCGAATTACCTCCTCCTGCTGCTCCTTGAGCGAAAAAACTTTTAAATTTTATCAGATCCCCGGTATGCCGGGTGCAATTGTATTAAGCACTCAAGTGATATTTTGATACTAAATTTTTGTGCCGGATTCACTTGGGCGTAGTCCCCGAGTTTCATTTTCTTGTTCCTCCAATTTTTTGGCTCGGCTCGTGTCTACCTTGGTTCGGTTTAATGACTTACGAGTCCGAGCTTCAAAAATTGACTTAACAATACTTGGAAACTTTAGGATTAGCTCAAAATAATTCAGCAAATTAAGTATAAGGTAAACACAAGATTAGTCCGAATAACAAACGTTGGCTCGATTAAGTTTCTTTCCTTAGTCGTTTTTCATGTGCTACGCAACTCCAAACTTGTTCTCTTGCTTGCCATGAAGCCAAATCTTGTTGGACAGTAGCAAGTCGAAGAGTTGGGTTTTTGGTGCTCACACACTACTAATCTGGCTTAGGTAGAAGCAACTTACGCCAGCCGACATATAAATAATAAATATAGAAGACAACAAATATTATTGAGGCAGTCCCCGAGTTACTGCCCGAGGTGCCAACATTTCATTGATAAGCTCATTGCCGGTATACATACCGACATATGAGAGACTCGGATACATACACTTCTTTGATAAGTGTAGAAAGGGCGAAGTAGAGCTACATTCCATGGACGCTTAGATTCCTCGCCGGACCTGTCCCCCTTGTTCTTCTCCTGTGGTTTTGCATCTATGAGATATGATGAGTCATTGTGCATTGCTTTGCTCACAATGAATGGCCCTTCCCATGGGGGGGGGATAATTTATGCATGCCCGCAGTACATTGTACCAACCGGAGTACCAGATCGCCTTCCCGGAAAACTCGGGGGCTTACTTTCCGGCTATGATAGCGTCGGAGATTTTGCTGATATATGGCGGATCTGGACAGTGCCAATTCTCTCGCTTCTTCCAGCAGATCAACATCATTTTGCCGGGCTTCTTGCACTTCGGCTTCTGTGTATTGTGTGACCCTAGGCGAGTCATGCTCTATGTCGGCTGGTAATACAGCTTCTGCCCCATATACCAGAAAAAATGGCGTATAGCCTGTTGATCGATTTAGAGTTGTTCTTAAACTCCACAGCACCCCACTGATCTTTGCAGCGGCTCAATGAGCCGGGGTTTTATCCCAGACAATACTAATCCGTTGGATCTTTCCACTTGTCCGTTCGATGCGGGGTAAGCTACCGAGGCTACGTCTAGCCGGATCTTCTTATCTCGGCAGAAACGTGCAAATGCTCCTTCAGCAAAATTTGTGCCATTATCCGTTATGATACTGTGAGGATAACCGTATCTCAAGATGATATCTTTGAGGAATGTTACGGCCGTAGCTCCATCACATTTTCTTATTGGCTTCACCCCAATCCATTTTGTAAACTTGTCAACCATGACCAAGATGTGGGTCATGTTGCCTCTTGCTGGTTTGAAAGGACCGACCATATCCAAACACCACACGACAAATGGCCAAGTAATTGGTATGGTCTTGAGTTCAGACATTGGCATATGTGTCTTGGTAGCATATCTTTGACAGCCGTTGCATTTTCTTACCAGATCTTCTGCTTGTTCCAAGGCACTTGGCCAGTAGAACCCATGACGGAAAGCTTTTGCTACCAAGGCTCTGGACGAGGCATGATGCCCACATTCCCCTTGATGTATATCTCGGAGGATGTCCAGTCCTTCCTCCGGGTCAACACATCGCTGGAGGACATTAGTCACACTCCTTTTGTATAGCTCGGAATTAATGATCGTGTATGCCTTTGCTCTCCTCTGAGTTTGCCTGGAAAGCACCTCCTTAGCAGGTAAAATTCCATCTTTCAGGAATTGAAATATAGGTAGTGCCCAAGCTGGTATTGCTCGTACAGGGAACACATCCTCGTCAACTTCCATCTGATCCACCGGCATAACCTCAGCCGGATCACGCCGAGTAGTCCCCGGGTCTTGCGAAGCAGTCCCCGGGTTTGCCGAGGCCGTCCCCGGGTTTCGCGTTCCACCTCCCACGCCAATGTCCATGGGTACAACTCCGGACTCCGGATCTTCCGGGACGTAGATTGAGTCGGTTTCTGGGGATGGCCTGATAGATGGTTTTCTGAGGTGTTCTAATGCTACACCCGGTGGAATTGCTTGTCGGGTTGATCCAAGCTTCGACAATACGTCGGCAGCCTCATTTTCCACCCGGGGTACATGGTGAAATTCACATCCCCCAAAGTAACCAGATATCTTCTGCACATGAAATCTATACAGTGCCATGTTTGGATCTAGAGCATCCCACAGCCCTGAAACTTGCTGAACTACCAGATCCGAGTTGCTAAAGCATTGGATCCGACGTATCCTAATATCTTTTGCCACTTTGAGCCCATGTACAAGTGCCTCATATTCAGTGACATTGTTTGACGCTGCGAAGTGGATCTGCAGCACATATTTCAGCTAGTCCTTCTTGGGAGAAGTAAGCACAACTCCGGCGCCTAACCCGGTTTTTGTTTTTGACCCGTCAAAGTGCATTCTCCAATAGTTGGGATCTGGCAATGGTGGCTCATATTGCACTTCAGCCCAATCCACAAAAAAGTCAGCTACATCCTGAGACTTGATCGCTTCTCTTCTGTCATATTGTGGCGCATAAGGAGCTAGCTCAATTGCCCATTTTGCAATTCTACCACTTGCATCCTTGTTACTCATTATCTCGGATATGGGAGCCTCACATATTACTTTGATGGGGTGTTCCTCAAAATAGTGTTTTAGCTTCTTTGCCGACATGTACACACCATATGCCACTTTCTGATAGTGCAGATAATTTTGTTTTGAGGCTGATAGTACCTCGCTCAGATAATACACTGGCCTTTGCACTGACTTACCCTCTTCGTCGTGCTCTACCACAATTCCTGCACTTACAACTAGGTTGGTTGCGGCTATATAGAGCAACATTGGCTCATTTGATAGTGGAGAGGCTAAGACTGGTGCAGTGGCTAACATTTTCTTTAATTGGATAAAGGCTTCATTGGCCTGTGGCGTCCAGATGAACTTGTCCGACTTTTTCATGAGTTGTTAGAGAGGCAATGCCTTTTCTCCCAACCGACACACAAACCGACTTAAGGATGCCAGGCAGCCAGTGAACTTCTGGACATCGTTAAGGCACTTCGGCAGTTCCATTCGCTCTATGGCCCGGATTTTAGTTGGATTAACTTCAATACCTTGGCTGGAGACAAGAAATCCAAGTAATTTTCCAGCCAGGACACCAAAGGTGCATTTCTCTAGGTTAAGCTTCATTCGGAACCTCCTTAGGTTCGCGAATGTCTGCCTGATATCGTCAAGGAGCGTTTTGCTTTCCTTGGTCTTGATAACAACATCATCCACATATACCTACCCATGTTGACCAATTTGGTCATGTAAACACTTTTGCATACATCTCTGGTACGTTGCCCCTGCATTACGTAAACCAAATGGCATGGTGCGATAGCAATAAGCCCCATACGGGGTGATAAACGCAGTCTTTATTTGATCACTTGGGTTCAGAGGTATCTGGTGGAAACTAGAATATGCATCGATGAATGACAACAACTCACACCCAACAGTAGAATCTATGACTTGGTCTATCCTTGGCAGTGGGAATGGATCTTTTGGACACGCCTTATTCAGGTTCGTGTAATCGATACACATACGCCAAACCACTGCCACGTTCGGATCGTCCTTCTTCTTCTCCACCAGCACCGGATAAGATAGCCAATCTGGGTAAAGCACTTCCATGATAAATCCAGCTGCCAACAAACGAGCTATCTCATCTCCTATGACCTTTCTCCTGTCTTCGGCGAAGCGGCGGAGAGGTTGCTTCACTGGCTTTGCTCCGGGTCTCACATTCAAAGAGTGCTTGGCCAACTCCCTCGGAACACCTTGCAAGTCCTGTGTGGACCAAGCAAAAATATCCCGATTCTCACGGAGGAAGTTGACGAGCTCGCTTTCCTATTTGTCATTTAACCCGGCACCAATTGTTACGGTGCGCTCTGGGAACATATCATCAACAAGCACTTTCTTGGTATCCTTTGTCGCTTGGAATGAGACACTGCCATGCGGTTACTCAGCACCGGCATATACTGCTGCGCGGAATGAGCCAATGCCGCCACCTCTTGGATCTTTCTCTTTTCTTGCGCGATCACGAGTGACTCGGACAGGTTAGACCCGGCAGACACGCACTCAATGGAGCGTTGGAAATCACCAGTGACGGTAATCACACCATTTGGCCCGGGTAGCTTCATCTTCAAGTAACTGATGTGACAACTTGCCATGAATTTTTTCAGAGCTGGCCTGCCGAGCAACACGTGATATGCGCTCTCCAAATTTACAACCTCGAACTCCAAATTCTCAGTCCGACAGTTATCTCTTGTGCCGAACAATACGTCAACCCGGACCTTGCGTATGGGCTCACATGAAATGCCTGGCACAATGCCACGGAAAGTTGTCCTTGTAGCTTGGAGCATGTTCTCCGAGATACCCAACTTGCGCATCGTGTCCACATACATGATGTTGATGCTACTACCATTGTCAATTAGCACCTTTGAGAACCTCACATTGATGTTAGGCCCAATGAATGTCGGATCCAACACTAGCGCATACGAACCAGGACTTGGCATAAGCTTGGGATGATCTTTGATGCTCCACGTAATCTCCTGGTCTGACCAAGGCATATACCTTGTCACTGTTGGCATTACCGCATTCACTTCCATATGTCGGCGCTGCAAGCTCTTCCTGTCTATCTCTTCTGTGGTGAACACACAGTAACTTTGATGATGCTCTCTGTACTCATTCCTCCCCTCATTTCCGGGGTACCTCTAATCCGGTTGATGCTGGTCTTCCACTTGATGCACCGCATCCCTTCTCTCATGGTTGTCATACCTCGGCGGAGGGGGAGGCAACATTAACTATTGCGTGTTTGCTCCAGAGAGCAATTGCTGCCAGGGTAACTCCTGCCGAGGTTGATCATCCGAGGTGCCTGAGCATTCCCCGAACCACCTTGTTCTATCTTTCGCATCCACTCACACTGCCGGGTTGTGTGACCTGCTGGGTTACTCGGATTTGGCGTATGAAATTTACATGGCTGATCCAGCATTGCCTCATAGGTATACCTCGGACGGTCTTTCTTTTCTTGCCACTGTTTCTTCTGCTCTGGCGTCCAAGTTTTCTTTCCATCATTCCTTGGTGTCCATTGCTGTCCTCCAGTTTTTTGACGTTGGTTGCTTCCTGCTCCGGGCTGATCTTGATTCACAGCCGCAACTTGTTGTGAACTATACCGGTAATCCGGTCTATCATCTCTTCTTTTACCCCGATAATCATTTCTCCGGGATGATCCGGCTCCATCTTGTTGGTAGTACTCTTTGCTTGACTCGTTTGACACGAGCCTAGGCTGAGTCGGATCACCCAAGGCATATGAATTAGCGATTCAGATCGTTTTTGCCAAGGTAGTTGGCATATCCCTTTGCAACCTTTGCCATAGCATGCTTGCATATCTGCATCCCTGAGCAAACCAAGCTATGGCCTGTGACTCAATCACGCCCTCGCAGGAGTTTCGCACAGTGCACCAACGGGTTAAGAACTCCCGGTCAGTCTCATTCGGTCTTTGCTTGCACATTGCTAGGGTCGGTGGCCTGTTGGGCCTCTGATACATACTTGAGAAATCGCTAACAAACATTTCCTCAAAATCGATCCAACAGTTAATACTTCTGGGTGGCAAATTTTTTAGCCATACCCTCGCTGGCCCCTCCAACATCTGGGGTACATATCTCACAACCCATCTCAAGTTGCCTGTAGCAATTTTTACGGTTGTTGCATAGTTAATCAACCAATCTTCCGGCTTTGTGCTGCCGTCATATGTATTTGTGCCTCTAGGTAACTAAAAGTTAGGTACCGGAGGTTCCTTCATGATCCGAGGCCCAAAGCACGCTGGACCTGGAGGACCTTGACACTCAATTTGCTCCGACCTATACAGCCGATCTAGTTTCAACCTGGCATCATCAGGCATCAAGTTCCTGCCTCCCAATCTTGACCCTATCACGTGATAGTCCAGCCTGGGATAGCCAGCGTTCACCATTTCTGAGTCACCATCATTGTATCTATCTTGCTCTTGTGGAGCTGCTCTCTGTTGCATACCTTGGCCGACACTGCGCTCTTGCCGTGGTATATTCCGCTGCTGCGGTTGAGCTACACCTACCGATTATGCTGTCCGGCATTGCCGTTTACAACATTCCCTCGACCGGCATTGCCTTGGTCGCGGTTACCTCGACCGGCTTCACCTTGGCTCACACTTCATCGATCCTTATTTCTCTGCACCTCTTTTCCTTTCCCTACCCTTGCCGGGTCATATGGGACTATCTACTTATTCCTCCTGGCCGAGGTTACTACCTCTTCTCTCCTAGGACCACCATGAGGCGATGATGCAGCTCCAGTGGATTTCTCCGGGTTACCCACTGCCGAATGAACGATCTTGGAGGCCCTAGCTCTCTCCGGGTGAGCCCTGAGAAATTCCTCATTTTGCCTGTTCGCGATCCGAACCAACTCATTGACCCTATCTTGCTGTCTTTGGCGGGCTTCACCCGTCAGACCTTCTAACTCAGATGCAGCTGCATCTGCTGCCCTGAGGTTCTTTGCCGGGGTACTATACTTCGGCAGCCCCACGGACAGACAGTTTTCCGATTCCTCAATCCTAGTATCACCCTCTCTGTTCATTTCACTCATGAGGTTTCTCCCTTTCACTTTTACAGCATCTACTTTATTTGCCTTTGCGTACTCACGCATCGTCATGTTCAACGACTGCTGAGCCGCAGCTATCTTTTTTGCACCCTCTAGTATCTTTTGCCTAGTCTCCTCTAGCTCGGCCTGTGCCTGAGCCGGGTCTACTGCTGCTACTACTGGGTTTGCCAGGCTAACCATCATCTGCTGCAGCACATTCTCTGGCCTCTCTAGAGGAGGACCCCTACTTTTCCTCGGTGCCTTAGGTGTTACCTCCGGATCTGGTGCCGGATCCTTGCTTGCGCCAGTGCCAGGCGTGGTCATCATCACTTCAGCATGGTTCGGGGAGCGAGTGATACGCGCCCCACGAGCCGCGCTAAGGGGTGGCTCGCCTCCTTCGACGACGTGTCGCGGATGAACGCACGACACATCGACATCAACGTAGATCGTATGCGTGTGGAGCTTGACGAAGAGGCCATTGCACGGAAGAGGACGCTTGCGGAAGCAGCCAGCGTTGTCGCTAACGAAATCCAGCGCTCCAAAGCGCTGAACGAGCTCGGCGACGATGCGTTCGCCGGTGCCGATGAAGTTTCCCGTCTAGATCTTCACCCCTGCTAGCGCCGCTAGCCCCACGGTGGGCGCCAACTGTCGTGGTGGTGTCACGGCAGATGGCATGGATAGGCTAAAGGTGGGGACCAAACGCACTAGGGGAGTCAAGGGAGGGATAGTGTGGTGATTCCACACACGGTCGCTTTGTATTCGATTCACTTCCACAGTTTACAAGTGCTCCTTGAGCTGTATTGGGGAGAGGAGGAAGAAGAACTCTCTTACACTCACTACAGGCTGGCCCTCAGGAAAACACTAGTAAAACCACTACTCGCTAGAGATCGACCTAGCAAAGACCAACCCTTTCTACAGAGGCCCTAGCCCTCCTTATATAGGGGTGGCTAGGTCTCCAATTAGGGCATACGTGGTGGCATATTCCAAGGAATATGCCTCTTCTCAAAATAGTAAGTTGACCGGGTCACTTTAGCCCAGTGTCATCCATGCAGAGGCTACGTGAGCCTCTGCGGCGCCTGCGTCATTCGACATAGGCATCATCACCTTTGTCAGCCATGCCTCGGTGGTCCTGGCCTCTGTTCGCTTCACTCACGCTCTGCGTACAGTGGTCACCTTTGACCAGCGAGATACCTTCCTTCTCTTACAAGCTTGATATAACCCGGATCGTACCTAGTAGATCCGGCCACACCTGTACCTGCATATAAGTTAGATTCATCTGTCCGACATACGGCTTAAGTCGGTTGAGATCCAGTTAGGTGGACATCCCCTGGTCCGGGTTACTCCGTGATTCGGCCTGCCTTGAGGTGACTCGGCCAACACTTGCTTTGACCTAGCCGTACCTCGGCTAACTTGGCCTTCATACCCAGGCGTGACCCTACCCGGGGGTATCCCCCAACAGTTTGCAAGGAAATCATGATCATATTCACACAAATAAGCATGTAACAAGATATAAAAATTATGCTTAATGCTTCGAGACAGATTCTTGATAGCTCCAAATAGTCACACAATCACTAGTGATTAGAGTAACTTGAATCAAATGGTTTCCATGTAGGATATGGAGGTCCAAATAAGAGGAAACACATATCAAGAAAATCTCTCACAAACAAGATCCAAAAGATGAGCAATAAAAGAAACAAAGAAAATTAGAACTTGTTTGAGCTAAATGTGCCACATAGGAGCTAGATAATTCTCAATATCAATTCTAAGTGGCACTACCTCAAATGTCCATATTTTATAGGTTTGTAATATGCACAAAGCATATGACTCCCCCATAATGTGATAAATCACAAAAACTCAACAAGAGGTAAAAACATCCAAATAGAGATGATTAATGGACATTATGGAACTTGAATTTATCATGACAAAGACATACCACATAGAGACTAGATAAACTTGTAATATAAATACTAAGTGGTATTTCTCATGCATACACATTTTAGGATTGTGGAATGCCCAAGCATAACACTCCCCCAAAATGGGATAGTCCATTAATGTCTAACAAGAGCCAAGAAAGATACCAAATAAATTCAATAAAGGCTCAAACACAAGAACACAAATACATGATGTGCCAACCAACATACACAAAACTACTTGACAACTCAATATAGGTATGAGGGAAGAACAACATGTACAAACACATATAATGGTACAAAACCAACACATGCACAAGGGAGCAAGTAACTTTCAAATTAAAGGAGTTGAGCACATGTTACCACAAGGAGGAACATTGGATAATGTAGAAGCAATATAATCCAATTGGCTTGACTTGATAAAAAGAAATGATGAAGATCCCTCAATTCTTCATAATGTAGCCAAGCCCCCAATGCCCTCCAACCAACACCTATTGATCAAGTTTTAGCTTGTTGGTCCCCAACCAAGTTAGGTCCTAAGAGGTTAGTCACAATAGGCTTGGCCACCCAAATGGTTCTTTTCTTGACCCCACTTTGGGCACCAACATATTTGGCAAACACATTGCCCACCTCATCCTTACCAAGAGAATATGCATCATATATCAAGATAGGATTGGATGAGGAGTTACCCATGGTGCATGAGGAAGAAAGGTGCCCCTTCTCACGGCAAATGTAGCAAGTTCTTCTCTTGCTATCTTTCTTCATGGAAGATGTCACCCCTTGAGGAAGAGCTTGAGTCTTGGGAAGAGGCCCTCTTCTAGCTTGAGTTGGAGCTTGAGGTGAAGCTTGAGGCCGCTTCCCTTGATGATTCTTCTTCAATGGGCAACATCTCACATGATGGCCTTCTTCCTTGCACTTGAAGCACACAATGTTGGCCGGATTCTTCACTTGACCTTGGCCATTCTTCTTATTGCCCTTGTGCTTAAACAATTTGGTGGGCTTGTTCTTGATGTTGGAGTTATATCCAAGACCACTCTTGTCATTTGGGGATCTTTGCACACCTAAGACATTCTTGAGTGTGGCATTCCCTTCATGACACTTCTTCAAGTCATTCTTCAAAGAATTGACTTGAGCCTTGAGCTTCTTGTTTTCCTCTACATGGTTAGTATCAACAACAATACTAGAGGAAGTAGATGCTACGTTGTTAGAGCAACAAGGAAAGGGATGTAATTCATCACAAGATGTATCAATAGAATGAGTGGATGAATTACAAGGACTAGCACATGGCAATATGATACTAGGAGTAGATGTAGTGCTAATGTCCACATGAGGCATACTTGATGTTACCTTTGACAAAATAGCCTCATGAGCCAACTTTAGACTACCATGGGAAACTAGAAGGTCCTCATGCAAGCTTGAGAGCTTAGCATGACTCTCTTACAATTTCCCATAGTTGCTAGTTAGCAAAGCAAGTTGAGCATGTAGCTCAACATTCTCCTTCAAAATAGATGCTTCACAAGAGATAGAGTTAGTATCACAAGCATCATAAATAGTAGTAAAAGGTGAGGGCAACTTGGAAAGCTCTTTAGAGTAAGAAGCTTTAAGTTGCTCATGTGACTCGGTGAGTGTGATGATCTCCCCCTTTATGACCCTAGAGCCATTGTTGAGGTGCTCAAAATCCTCAAGGAGTTTAGCATAAGCAAACTCAAGCTCATTATTTTTAATTTGGAGGTCACTTGCCACCTCAAGATCTCTATCATGGGATTTATTCACCCTAGATAGCTCTAGGGCAAAGGTCTCCTCAAGAGATTCCTTGGTGGTGTGTTCCTCTTCAAGAGCTTCATTTAAGTTTGCAATGTCATTAGCATACTCACGCTCAAGACTACTCATTTTGTCAATTTTGTCCTCATGCTCATAAATTAGTTGCTTACTTTCAATGGCAAAGTTCAAGATTTCAATGAAAGTAGAGCAAGCATTTTTATCATTGTGTAGAGCACGAAGGACTAGCTCCCCCTTCTCTTTTAAAGAAGCAACATCATCTACTACTTCTAAGTCAACATTCACATCATCATTAGGTGCATTGGGATCCAAATGAGGACTTACCTTTGATTCCTTACCCATGAGGCATAAGTGAATGTTGGTAGAAAGTGATGATGGGGGAACCCTTGAAGCTCCAATCACAACCTTGCCTTGGCCCACAAATTCTTCGATTTCCTCTATATGGTTAGCAACACAAGTACTAGAGGAAATAGAAGCACATTTATCATAGGAACAAGGCAAATCAAGAATATCATCATGAGATATATTCAATCCATTTATACATGATATGCAAGGGCAATCACCACTAGGGTGTAAATCACATATAGTCCTACAAGTGTTCATGCCCAAAGATACAACATTGTAATGATATAGATATGGCGGATCATGAATGGCAAGCTCACTATCAACATTGCAAGTTCTATCACCACTCACCATATCATTACCTTGTGACAATTCACACGTTGGTGTAGTGGAAGAAGATGAGAACTCATCACGACCGGAGGTGGAGGGAACACAATCATCCTCATTAAGCTTGGACACACCATATTTTGCTTGAAGCTTGGTCCAAATATCATGAGCATTCTGAAAAGGCATGATTGAGGAAAGAACTACAAAGCTCACAACATTAACAAGCACATTAGATGCTCGAGCTTCGATATAAGAGTTTGTCTCCTCCTCCAAAGATAGATTTTGGGGATCCTTAGGAGGAGACAACCCCATATCAAGAATTCGCTCAATATTTGGGTCAATGACCCAGAAATGACTAAGCATGCGAATACGCCAAACATCATAATTTGTGCCATCAAATGTAAATGTGTGAGAGTGCACTAAACCCCTAGGAGACATCCTTACTCTTGAGGTAGTGAAGCCTAAGAAGCGAGAGACCTCGCTCTGATACCAATTGAAAAGGAAATGGATGTCGCCTAGAGGGAGGGTGAATAGGCGTTTTAAAATTATTACAGTTTAGGCTCTAATAAATGCGGAATAAAACTTAACATTTAATTTATCAAGCCAAACCCTATATACACTAGGTTCACTAAGTGCACCAACAACCTATGCTAAGCAAGGCAAGCAATAAGGTGATAGCAAGATATAATACTTCAAGCACGATGGCTATCACAATGTAAATTGCATAAGTAAAGGGCAGGGTTGAGAGATAACCGATGAACGCGGAGACGAAGATTTGTTTCCCAAAGTTCACTTCCAAAGAAGCTACGTCTCCATTGGAGAGGTGCGGGGGCGCAATGTAATTCGAATGCCACAAGTAGCTCACCTCGAGGTGTGGTGGCTCGATGCTCACCCAACGCCACACAAGGCATCACCCCAAGATGCGAAGGCATGCAACCTACCGACGCCACAAAAGGCTCACCCTATTCTCCCGTGAGCTCACCACAAAGGCCTACTCACGTTCCACTATGAGACACTTGAGGGCGGTCACCGAACCTGTACAAGGCTTGGGGCAATCTCCACAACTCAATTGGAGGGCTCCCAAGAAATGCAACAAAGGCTCCACAATGCCACAAAAGGCCAACAAGTTTGGGGAACCTCCACAACTCAATTGGAGCCCCAAGAACACACCACAACTCCACACAACCGTCTAGGATTCCAAGAACCTAAGAGAAACAAGCCCAAGACCTTGAACTCGCCGAATCTCCGAGGAGAACTCAAACCTATGCACCAAATGCAAGAGGCAAGTTCTTCACTCTCAAATTCCACCAAAGCTACAAAAGCTATTGGGGGAATAAGGGAGGAAGAACACAAAAGGAGAACACAAAAACTCTCCAAGATCTAGATCCCAAGGATTCCTTCACAAAGAAGGAATTTGATTTGGTGGGGATTGTAGATCTAGATCTCCTCTCTCAAATCCCTCAAAGAGATGCAAGAATCATGGGAGGGAGAAGGGAAGAGGGAATGCTTTTGAAGGTCAACAATGGAGGAGAGAGAGTGGAAGAGCTAGCAAAAATGACCTCCAAAGTTGGGAAAACTTTTGGGAAGAGGGGGCCCTTAAATAGGGCAAGAGAAATCTGCCCGTTTGGGCCAGATTCGTGCCCCACCGGAACTACTGGTGCCCCACCGGTACTACCTCTAAATAGAAACACAAGATATAGAAGAAAAACGAGATTTACTGGAACTTTGGCCGGAACTTGGGCCGGTACTACCGCTCAAGCAAAAACGTTGGACAACATTGCACGAAAACTTCAATAACTTTTGACTCCGGACTCCGATTTCGATGATCTTGGGATCATTTTAAAGAGAAAAAAAATCTCTAAATATTATGAAAAGAAACATCATAGTCCAATAAGAGAGGATAAAAATAAAATAGATAAAGGTATGACCTCTCAAAAGCGACGGACCGGTAAAATCTCCAGAACCCAAAACGCAAGAAGTTGAGCTTGGAAACTCTAATTGGGATGAAACAAATTTTGTTGGAAAGATAATAAAGAGTAGAATCCAAAAAGGTGTAATATTGGGTATCACCAAGGGAGAAAATACCATGAATATATATGTGAGATACCTCCCAAGGTGTGGAGCCGGAAAAACCCGCAAGATCAAAAACGCAATAAGATATGCAAGGAAAATCCGTTTTTGACGAACTAGAGCTTGTTATGAAGATAACCACAAGCTCTAGATCCTCACATAGACAAGAACCAAACAACAACCAAGAAAGATGATACTATGTATGCAAAGGTTTGAGCTCTCTTCGAAAGATATGAACGAGTCACCCACTCGAGAGCCCCTCTTGATAGTACGTCTATCTATCCTAAACCCGGTCTCCCAACACTACAAGAACACTACAAGAGACCGGTAAAATAGAAACCCTATCACGATCATACCTTTACCCTGAGCATCCCAGTTGAGCTTGATGTAGACGATCTTGTCACCTTCAAGATGGAACACCTTTCTCGATTGCACTTGCTTGATGAAGTCTTGAGAAATGCTCCCCATACTACATGGGGAAGCCTCTTCTTCGAACTTGTCTTCATCATTCCATGATTGCCGAGGATGGCAAGCTTCAAGAATGAGATCTTCTAGAGATGACGCATCTTGAGCTTGCACTTCAATTCTTGATGATGTCTTGAAGATTGCCATGAGGAACTCCATATTCTTCTTCTTCTTCAAGACATACTTGATCTTTTTCTTCTACTTGATTCCAATAGGCACAAAGCCCTTGGACATTGCTTCTTATTTTTCATCCTTGAAACCAACACATGGTCCAAGCGATGCCAATGGACAAACCTACAAGTGAAACTCAATTTGCACATTAGTCCATAGGGATTGTCATTAATTACCAAAACCATACATGGGGGCATACATGCCCTTTCAAGGGTGGCACTAGCGGAAGGAGTATTAGCTACAGGAGTAGCCGAAGAAGGAGCACATGTCGTGGTAGCGGCAGCTGAAGAAGGGGCAACAAGAATCTCTGTACCCGAACCCAGACCTAGGAGCAGCCGAGAATATTTTCTAGCCCTTTTAATATAAGGCTTTAGGGCGACAGCTGGCCATCAGGAGTGACTGGGACAGAGGAGCTAACCTTCTCCCAGTCGACCTTCTCGTCGTGTACCATCGCTAGGGCCATTGAAGTCTCGGCGCTGCTCCTTGACCGCGTCAAACTAAAACCAACAAGGGGGCCGGGATCAGCACCGAAAACGGCGACAAGATCATGTAGGTTGTTCGACACATCCTTGGTTGGAAATATTTTGGAATGCATATTCTTAAAGGCACGGCGGGAGCGGATTAGAAGATTGCGCCCACGTACACTATTGGCCTCCAAGGTGCTAACAACATACGAAAAAGGATCAACCTTTCTTATCTCCATGCAGCGCCAGGTCTTGGCCAATCAATTCTGAAAATAAAATAAGAAGGAAAGGATTGATTATCAAAGGGACGAAATGAAATAAAGACACGCAAGAGAAGAAAACTTATGGGTCAGAGAAGCATTAAGGGCCTCCAAGCGCTTTCGAAGATTTTCATCTCGAATAGCGGCTTGCTTGGCTAGTTATCCGGCTTCAGTTTTCGCTTCTTGCCTGACAACCTCCAAAGCCTCCTCAGCAACCCGCAGCTTGGCCTCCAGGTCATCGACACATTTCATCGCCTAGTCCCGAATAAATTAGGATTCTTTGGCGGTTGCTGCATAGCAGGATTATGAAAACAAAGGAAGAAAACCTCACAAGTAAATCCCGAAAACAAAGCAAGGGCATACCTTTCATTTCTTCGGCTTCATCAAGAATCTTTATAAATCGAGAGGCCATGTCGACCATCTCGTGCATCAAAGGCTAAAGAAGAACATTGCAGCAGAAGACATCAAGGCGAAAATAAAAGAGGCTACAGGCATAAACAGTTATAAATCACATGGTAGCTTACATCTTTCATATTCACATCAACCGGGTTCTCTGATATCATCACCCCTTTCCCCGCCGTTTTCTTCCTTTTCTGCGGCGGCGGCTGGGATGAAGCGACAACATCTTTCTGGATGACCTTCTCTAGAGGAGGCGGGAGCTTTCCTTCGGCTCCGCCGATGGCAGATGAGATCTCTTTGCAGAGCAGCCCACAGATGTGTGACGAGGAGATGCGGGAGGATCTTCATAATCACTACAGAAGAACAACACAAGTGGAACAAGCATCAGCAGCAAAACCACCCGATATAATGGAAAAAAATAAACAAGCAAATACTTACGAAGACACATCCTGCGCAAGGCAGAACAAATTCACCTGGGCAGGAGCAGCCGCAATCGGAGAAGAGCCAAAAGGCTTGGAAGTAGTCGAGTCATCTGAGTCCTCGACCCTTTCCATAGCATAAGGACATTTCCTCTTTTTGCCAGCGCGCTCTACGCGTAAATCTTCGAAGCCAGCCGGAGGAAGAGATGGCATTTTGACGAAGATTGAGATGCAGAGAACTCCCCTTCCTCATCTGCGGCAGTCCCAGCCATAGGAAGATTGTCGGATGCGGAAGAATGTGCCCGGGGCTCACAGCTTCCAGGAAGAGGAGGAAGTAATTTCAAATGATCAAAATCCTACACAAGCAGAATACGCGGAAAAACACTTGTCATAAAAAAGAATGCAAGTGCATCTGCAAAAAGAAGAAGGGAATAGGCGAAGGCAACGTAAATTTACCTCGGGAAGCCGTTTTTTCTTGCCAAATGGCTCCACAAGACAAGTTGAAGGAACCGGGCTTTTTGCAGTCAAAGTGGTGAAGCTCCGAACTCTTTTGTCGTACAACTTGAGGGGGAGGTCTTTTGAAAAATTCTCATCGGGTCCTTCTTCCTGGTATACGCCCACATGCCGGAAAGACGAGCTTCAAGCTGCTGGACGCGAATCCGCAAAAAGTATGCCAGGACCTGGAGACCCGGCAATTCCTTGCCAACTTCATGCCGCAGCTTCGAAATACAATCAACATAGGGCTGGATTTTCGCCATTTCCTTGGCAGAAGGGTGCTGATCCCAGGAGTCGCGTTTACGACAGACTTTCTTAGGTTCAAAGGGGGCTAACCCAAAAGGTTGGCCTTCGAGTGGCTGGTCCTTGACATAAAACCACTTGGACTTCCAACCTTGGACATAATCCATGAGTTTGAAGTCCAAGTAATCAATGCCGGATCGGACAGAAAAAATGGCGCCACCAACATCATGGACAATGGTATCAGTGGCGTTGCGATGAACATAGAAGAAGTATTTCCAAAGGCCCCAATGGGGATGAATCCCAAGGAAACACTCGCAAAGAGTGACGAAACAAGCAACGTGGAGAATGGAATTGGGCATGAGCTGATAAAGCTGCATGCCATAGACAAACAAAACGCCATGAAGAAACTCGTGGACATGAAGAGAAAGACCACGGAAGAGGAAAGGAAGGAACATTACCCTCCAGCCAGGCTCGGGAATGGGAGAAACTTCATCTCCAGGGAGCTTGAAGGAACCCTTCGATAGAAGGCCAGAGTTCCGTGCCTCACGGAGCTCCCGCGTCATGCACTTGGTAGAAGCCCACCCGACGGCCCTCTTCTCGGTGGCCTTCGCGGCGGCAGTGGAAGTCCCCGCAGCTTTGCTTTTGCCCATGGCGGCGAAAAGGGGAAAGAAGAGCACGAAAACCAAAGTTCGCAAGGAAGCAAGAGCAGGAGTTCGCAAGGGGGCAAGAGCGCAAGGAGGAAGATGGAGCAGGGGAGGCCAGGTGAAACAGTAAAACACATATCCCCTCCCTTATAAAGATCAACAACACAAGGATTCAACCGTTCGATGCAAAAACGAATCGATAGAAGGTCACACGATGATGACACGTGTTACAATGGTCTCGTGAAAGGAAAATTAAAAGAAGTTATGACTATGGTAAAAACAGAGAACACCACATGACACCCCAATTCTCGCATAGAGAGGAGACGTGCAGTCAATAATCTCCGCTGAATACGCCATCACGCGTCATCATTACTGCGCACGGGCCCACGTTCGACACATCCCGTCAGGGCGTGTATTTATGAAAATCAACAGCATTGGATATGTCATCACTGATGTCACAATAGAAGCACTGCAAGAAATCACGGCTTGTTTTAAGAATATGACCCGAAGAAATTAAATTGGAGTCGAAGTAAATTCCTCCAGGAGAAGATTTGAGACTACACTCAAATATACAATATTGTGACTGTAGCCTCGGGGGCTACTCCTATCGGGAGCACTATTCATGCACCCGACAAAAATACAGAAGCATTGGCGCCGTAAAATTTTCGAGCCTATGTTTTGATACATATATCCAATCATAGCCTCGGGGGCTACTCCTATCAGGAGCGCTGACGCGCACCCGATAAAATAAAAACAAAGGAAACATTCGATGACAGATACTCCTATCAGGAGCAGATTGCAAAAAGTAAAAAAGTCTCAGATCGCACCCGACGCGATAAAAATTCGAATGCCGTGTTCAGAAACATGAAGGTAAGACCCCAAGATTCATCCTGTGTGGCCTTGTAATCATACAAGAATGTGCTCTGCCAGTAAAATATCCGTATCGACGATACGATGAAAAATCCCGACGGACGCGTTGGGTACCCAATAAAAATAGAAAACTGGAATTCAGTATTCGATAAGACCTCAGCGGCTCGAACTGAATTACGCCAGTTACAAATTCTGGATTCGAGCCTGGGGACTTGAATTTGATGTAGGTCAACCTTGTTTTTGCCTAGGAGCAATTAAACGATTCCCGATCCGTCGGAAGCATCAGACTCGTTGTACCAAATCCCTACAAAACACAAAAAGTGACAAAGTAAAGGAACACGAAAACTTTGAGACTCAACCTGAAACTACAGTTCAGGTAGAGTCTTGGGGGCTACTGACATAGGTATGATAACTCGGATGCTTATGATTGGCTACCCTAAATTGGGTAAAAGGGCTACGACCCATAAAGATTCCAGATAATAGCCCAAGGAAGCAACCGACAAAGACTTTGATTGTATTAGGAAAGGAACCATGAACCGACATTATGTTGGTATTTTAATCACGTGTGTATGAAACCTATCCGCATAGAGCTTTGAGACCCGATCTAATATATATAGGACAGGAGAAGCCCAAGCAAGGGTACCAAAATCTAGAGGACAACTTGTAATAGACTGTTTTCCCAATATTCAGGCGACTTTGTTTTCATCGTTTTCCTGACATCCGACGAAATCCTAGCGTTCTCTTTTCCATCAAACCCCAAGTCCATCACCATGGGCATTGCCGAGATTACCCCTCGTCAATTGGCGCCGTCTATGGGAAGACTAAACACTGGAACCACAGATTTGGCGGAACGCTCTTCACCAAGCATCAACTCGACGAAAGCAGATCCACGCTCGCCCACCCAAAGAGCTACATCACATAAGTATAGGAACCTTCCGTCGGATCCTCAATGGAAGTCAAAGCACAGATCAAAGAAGACAACGAAAGAGGGCAAATCGATGCGAATCTGGGGGATCTTGATGGTCTCTATGACAATCTCTCCTTTGAACCAGACCACCTGTTCACACCACAATGTGAAGCAAGCCCAGCGAATTCAGAACCTGAAGAAAGTAGCGAAAGCATCGACTTTGGAATTCAGATGGCAGAAATCTATCAAGAGCAAAAACTGATGGACTTCACTAGCTCATCCGATAGTGTCTCCATCGGCGAAAATGACGACCTTACCAGTCTGTACGCCACTCAGCACCAAGTCTGCGTGTTCATCGGAGACGCCATGACCCAACAAGACTCCAACGGTAACACAATTCTTAACCCCGACAATATTCTTTCAAGCCATAATGCAGGAAGTAATGATAACAAAGGGAGTCGAGGAAACGGGGTAGACCAAACAGTCAACCAGGAAAATGAGGAAGATGAGCAACCATGTGAAAATGAGGAAGATGAGCAACCATGTGTGTGTCAGTGTGCATCATTGTGGTTTTGGAAAACAACACATGCAGTGATGCCACTCCAGCATGTGTGTTCTTTTCATAAACCACATGGATCCACTAAAGTTCATTACATGTGTGTTGTTTTTATAAACCACATGGATCCACTAGAGTTCATTGGATGTGTGTGTGTATCAGTGTGCATCATCGTGGTTTTAGGAAAAGAACACATGCAGTAATTCCACTCCAGCATGTGGTGTCCAACTATGTCCAGGAACCCTGGAAGCATGCTGAGATTCAACTACAGCATGCATTCTACCACTAGCTTGAAAGATGCTCCATCACCACACCTCTCTGGAGATGTGTGTGTATCAGTGTGCATCACTGTGGTTTTAGGAAAAAACACATGCAATGATGCCACTCTAGCATGTGGTGTCCAACCATGTCCAGGAACCCTGGCAGTATGCTGGGATTCAACTACAGCATGTATTCTACCACCATCTTGAAAGTTGCTGCATCATCACACCTCATTGGATGTGTGTGTGTGTCAGTGTGCATCATTGTGGTTTTGGAAAAGAACACATGCAGTGATGCCGCCGTAGCATGTGTGTTCTTTTCATAAACCACATGGATCCACTAGAGTTCATTGCATGTGTGTTCTTTTCATAAACCACATGGATCCACTAGAGTTTATTGCATGTGTGTTATTTTCATAAATCACATGGATCCACTAGAGTTCATTGCATGTGTGTTATTTTCATATACCACATGGACCCACTAGAGTTCATTGGATGTGTGTTATGAAGGAAATATGCCCTAGAGGCAATCATAGAGATGATTGTATTTCATGTGTATCCATGAGTTATTATAATGTTCCTTGAATATCCATATACCAGGCAACTTGTATTGATTGGCAATTATGTGAATTGTTTGTGAAACTCTTTACTTGTATGGTTATCTAATAATTGTCCCTAGTCGGAGTTCATGCGAGGACACACGTGAATATTAGACTAGCACATCGATTGGTTAATGACTATGTTTCGCAAGTCATTGACATGGAGATGTCAAACCAATGATGTGGACACATGTTATGAACATGGGGTTGGACTGACCCAACATGAGACTAGCAATAATACTTGCAGCTCTCTCTACACATCGTGTACGTTTTGTCCTTAGACCTGAGATTGTCGCATGTACTTGAGATGTGGATCGACCTACTTTGGGGCTATCAAACACTACTCCGTAACTGGGTAGTTATAAAGGTAGCTTTCGGGTTTGTCCTGATACATGCTGCAAGGCATCGGTCAATCAAGATGGGATTTGCCCCTCTCTACTTGAGAGAGATATCTCTGGGCCCCTCGAGTGATCGGATCCAGAAATGCATGGCCGTGCTACATATGGTTAAGAGTTAACCTAGTAAAGGGATTCTGAATCACAGTATCGAGAAAGAGAGGTCAGCTTAGAGCTAGACCAAATATCGTGAGGCAAAGGGAAAGACATGTACTCAACCTTGTGATGGTTCGTCCGAATGATCTTTATATGCGTTTAGGAGTTGGCACGTCTTGCTAGAGGCCGCTACCAACTATTGACGGAGTAAGTGTACTCGCGTCATGTCTATACGTGTATGAACCTATAGGGTCACACACTTTAGGGGCTGGAAGCCTAATGAGGATTGGATCCGAATTAGACCAGGCTTAGGCTGCTAATGGGCTGCTAATGTAGAAGCCCACCAGGGATGCCTATATAAGAGGGAGTAAGGCGAGCTGAAAAGGAGAGAGCATTCCACCCAGCCGCCACTCCTCTTCCGCCTGTGTTGCACGCGCAGACCTAGCAGTCTGGCGTGTGACGACTTCCACTCCGGACGTGTGGATACCTCGGAGGTGCTGCATCTGTAGCACTTGGACGAGCCGCGCAAAGGGGAGCTGCTCGTGGGACGAGGACGAGGAGGAGACGTAGAACATCTACACTGCCGCAACGTGCTTCATCGAGTTCCGCACCTGCGCGTCTAGCGGTAATCCCGTGATCTATGACAATAGTATTCCTGGTTGACGCGGTAGAAATTTTTGATTTTACGCTAGTGTAGCCTACCCGTTACCCTTCAGTGGTATCAGAGCCGATGCTATTCAGTCATAGGTTCGGGAAGTTTGCATATGGTGATATGTAGATTGATATGATCGTTTGTATGGCGGTGTTTCTGGATTGATCTATGATCTTAATTTCCGTGATCGTGATTCTAAGGTCGTCGAACGACTTACCCCTACCGGTCGGTTTCCGCCATCGGGGTAGACAGTGACACATAAATCCTTCTGAATCACGCGAAGATCAATATGATTGATCGAATCGGGAATTAGATCTGAATCGACGTACCGTGATCAAAGGAGTTTGGTCAAATCGGAACTATGGTCGGTTTATGGTAAATTGGATTTGCCGATCAAAATCCTTAAAGAAAATTGTATAGATTTGATCTCTCATTTTTCACGAAAAGGTACCGCGAGGGGCGCTGCCCCTTCGAACCCCGCAGGGGGAGACCCCCTAGACCCCCCTTAGTCGTAGCCCCCTTTTTGTATCTCGTTAAGGTTCATAGGTGGTACGATTTCACATGATCCGGTAGAATGCGATTCTATGCACAACTTGTTTTTGCAGGATTTATGTGATCAGTATGGCCCAAAAAATGTATGTGATGCATGTATGTATTTTTTCATGACCTGCGTGTCGTGAGTTGGGCAACACGGCTGGAGCCATATGTGTTGTCAATTATTGTAATGGCCTGCGTGCCAACTTGTGATGATCCCAATACCATGTAATTTTGATTACTAGATGTTAGGAGTAATAGCTTGTATTAGTTCTTGGAGAACTCATCACTTGGAGGATGGCTCGCATAGAGCATGAAGATGGAGATCATCATGGTGGACAGGTTCTATGGCGATGGAGATCACCATGAGAAAATGGGCCATACTGTATCACATCTATGTGAATGCTATTCTTATACGTTTTACTACTATGCATGCTTAGATGATAGAAGTAGAACGATCCCTCACAAAGTTTAAGTTAAACCATGCCCTCCCAACCAAACCTTGCACCATCCTATGCCCTGTACAATCGTTGGTGGGTCTATGAAATTAGGGTGCCACGGTTTTCCTTGGCTGGATGGGTTTGTATCGGATACCTACACGCATAAGGGTTGGTGAGCTTAACAAGGTCATCTTAACAGTTAAGGACCTTGGGGCATAAAGGTTGGGCGCCTAGGTTTGACATAGAGATGTCACCCAACAACAAGAGTCATATGTGATATGATTAGCAAAGGTTGCTTACCGATTTACCTTGTCTTCTAGCAGTGATGCTAAAGCTCACTAGTCGACTTGTTAATTGTGGATCTTGAATCATTTAGTATCAATAGAGGGATGTTGATTTAAGTGGGAGTATATGCTATTAAATTGTTTAATATGTTTTACTCTTTCATGGTTACATGGCTTAGTATTTTGCATATTTTTTGTTGTAGATCAATGGCACCGAACAATTCATCACCTTTTGCTTTGCGTTCGATTCTTGAAAAGGATAAACTAAATGGAACAAACTATTCGGACTGGGTCCGTAACCTGAGAATTGTTCTCAGGGCTGAGAAAAAGGAAACTGTTCTGGATACCCCAATCCCGGATGAACCTGCTGATAATGCAACTGCTACCCTTAAGAATGCCTACAAGAAAGCATGTGATGAATCTCTTGAGGTCAGTTGTCTTATGCTTGCATGCATGGAACCTGATCTTCAAAAACAGTTTGAGGATCAGGAAGCGTACGATATGATCGTTGCGCTTAAGGACATGTTCCAGACTCAGGCTAGGACTGAGAGGTACAATGTCGCTAAGTCCTTTGTGGAATGCAAGCTGGCAGAGGGAGCAGCTGTAGGCCCCCATGTGATCAAAATGGTTGGTTACAGTCAGACTTTGGAAAAGCTTGGTTTTCCATTAGGCCAAGAGTTGGCCACTGACTTCATTTTGGCATCTCTTCCATCTAGCTATGGGCATTTCATTTCGAACTACCATATGCATGGGGTGGAGAGGGGCCTTAATGAATTATGTGGGATGCTAAAAACAGCAGAATGTGACATTAAGAAGTGTGCAGGGCATAGCCATGTGATGGCTGTGCAGAACAAGCCTAGCTTCAAGAAAAAGGGCACTTCTTGGCAGAAGAAGAAGGGCAAGGCTAAGGATACGATCCCTAAGCCAAACCCTGCACCCAAGCAAAAGGCTGGTCCTGCAGGAGACACTGAGTGTTTCTTTTGTCACGAATATGGCCACTGGAAGAGAAACTGCAGCAAGTACCAGGCTTCTTTGAAGAAAAGTGGAAGTAAGAGTACTTCCCACTCAGGTACGCTTGTTGTAAATGTTGTGGACATTTTTCTCGCAGATTCTTATGTTAACTCTTGGGTATTTGATACCGGATCGGTTGCTCATATTTGCAATTCGATGCAGGGGCTAATAAGGACTAGAGAAGTGCAAAAAGGCGAAGTGGATTTTCGCGTCGGAAATAAAGCAAGGGTTGCTGCATTGTTCGTCGGCGTCATGCAACTTCACCTTCCGTCAGGATTTATCATGGAGTTGAATAATTGTTATTACATTCCTAGTATGGGTCGAAACATTTTATCACCTTCATGTTTGATGAGGGATGGTTATTCATTCGTGAGTACAAACAATGGTTGTGTAATCTCTAAGAATGCTATGTTTGTGGCTGATGCTCCCATTGTGAATGGGTTATTTATTTTAAATCTTGATAATGCATGTGTTTACAATGTTAGTGCTAAAAGGCTTCGGCCAAATGATTTGAGTCCTACCTATCTATGGCATTGTCGTTTGGGGCATATAAGTGAAAAGCGCATGAAGAAGCTCCATGGTGATGGTCTTCTAACTTCGTTTGATTTTGAATCATACGAGACATGTCAAGCTTGTTTACTTGGAAAGATGACCAAGACGCCTTTTACGGGGTTTCCCGAGAGAGCGACAGACTTGTTGGAACTCATACATACTGATGTATGTGGACCAATGAGCACGACAGCCAGAGGAGGATATCACTACTTCATTACTTTCACTGATGATTTCAGTAGATATGGCTATGTCTACTTGATGAAGCATAAGTCTGAAACTTTTGAAAAGTTCAAAGAGTTTCAAAATGAGGTAGAGAATCAACGTGGCAAGAAAATAAAGGCCTTGCGATCTGATCGCGGAGGCGAATATTTGAGTCACGAGTTTAGCAATCATCTTAAGAGTTGCGGAATTGTTCCACAGCTCACGCCGCCCGGAACGCCTCAAAGAAACGGGGTCTCTGAACGGCGTAATCGAACTTTGTTGGACATGGTTCGATCGATGATGAGCCAGTCGGATTTACCATTATCATTTTGGGGTTACGCGCTAGAAACAGCAGCTTTCACACTAAATAGGGTACCATCTAAATCCGTAGTTAAGACACCATATGAGATGTGGACTGGAAAGAATCCCAGTTTGTCTTTTCTGAAGATTTGGGGTTGTGATGCATTTGTCAAGCGACTTCAGTCGGACAAGCTAACACCCAAATCGGATAAGTGCATTTTTGTGGGATACCCAAGGGAAACCTTAGGGTATTACTTCTACAACCGAGAAGAGGGCAAAGTGTTTGTCGCTCGTAGCGGTGTTTTCCTAGAGAAAGAGTTTCTCACAAAGGGAACGAGTGGAAGGTCGGTGCGACTTGAAGAAGTTCAAGATGAGCCAGTCGGGGATGCTTCTACGAGTGATGCTATTGTAGCAGAACAAGTTGAGGAACCCATGGCAATAGAAGCACCACAACCACGAAGGTCGGCGAGGCTCCGCGAAGCGCGAGAGTTATTATTGTTAGACAATGATGAGCCTGCGACCTATGCAGAAGCGATGGTGGACCCAGACTCTGAGAAATGGCTGATTGCCATGAGATCCGAGATAGAGTCCATGGGAGACAATCAAGTTTGGAACTTGGTTGACCTGCCTGATGGTTTTAAAGCCATCGAGTGCAAGTGGATCTATAAGAAGAAGATTGATATGGATGGAAATGTTCACATCCATAAAGCTCGACTTGTTGCAAAAGGTTTTCGACAAGTTCAAGGAGTTGACTACGACGAGACTTTCTCGCCCGTAGCGATGCTTAAATCTATACGGATCATTCTAGCCATTGCTGCACATTTCGATTATGAGATATGGCAGATGGACGTCAAGACGGCTTTCTTAAATGGAATCCTTTCTGAGGACGTGTATATGATGCAGCCCGAAGGTTTTGTCGATCCAAACAATGCTGGAAAGGTATGCAAACTTCAAAAGTCTATTTATGGGCTGAAGCAAGCATCTCGGAGTTGGAACATTCGATTTGATGAAGTTGTAAAGGAGTTTGGCTTCACCAAAAACGAACAAGAACCTTGTGTGTATAAGAAAGAAAATGGGAAATCACTTGTGTTTTTAATCTTATATGTGGATGACATATTATTGATTGGAAATGACATTCCGATGCTCGAGTCTGTTAAGACCTCATTGAAAAATAGTTTTTCTATGAAGGACTTGGGAGAAGCGGCATATATTCTGGGTATCAAGATCTATAGAGATAGATCAAGGAGGCTAATTGGATTAAGCCAGAGTACGTACATTGACAAAGTGTTGAAACGGTTCAGCATGGAAGAGGCTAAGAAGGGGTTCTTGCCCATGTCTCACGGCATTAAACTCAGCAAGACTCAGTGTCCTTCGACCACTGATGAGCGAGAACGCATGAGTAGGGTTCCATATGCTTCGGCTATTGGATCCATCATGTATGCAATGACATGTACTCGCCCAGATGTTTCCTATGCTCTAAGTGTTACGAGCAGATACCAGGCTGATCCAGGTGAGATTCACTGGACAGCGGTAAAGAATATCCTTAAGTACTTGAGAAGGACTAAGGATATGTTCCTAGTTTATGGAGGTGAGGTTGAACTCAGTGTAAAGGGTTACACAGATGCGAGTTACCTTAATGACTCAGACGACTCGAAATCGCAATCAGGTTATGTGTTTGTCATGAATGGTGGTGCTGTGAGCTGGAAAAGTTCCAAGCAAGATACAGTGGCCTCCTCTTCAACAGAAGCTGAATATATTGCTGCCTCGGAGGCTGCAAAGGAAGCTGTTTGGATTAGGAATTTCCTGATCGCTCTTGGTGTGGTTCAGGGCTCGTCCAATCCCTTGGACGTTTATTGTGACAACAATGGTGCTATTGCACAAGCCAAAGAACCTAGACAGCACCAGAAGAACAAACATATTCGCATGCGCTACCATCTGATTCGTGAGTTCATTGATGAAGGTAGTGTCATGTTATGCAAAATACATACGGACTCAAATGTTGCTGATCCCTTGACTAAGCCACTCCCGCAGCCTGCGCATGAAGCGCACACAAGAGCAATAGGTATTAGATACTCTCTAGATTGACTCTAGTGCAAGTGGGAGACTGAAGGAAATATGCCCTAGAGGCAATCATAGAGATGATTGTATTTCATGTGTATCCATGAGTTATTATAATGTTCCTTGAATATCCATATACCAGGCAACTTGTATTGATTGGCAATTATGTGAATTGTTTGTGAAACTCTTTACTTGTATGGTTATCTAATAATTGTCCCTAGTCGGAGTTCATGCGAGGACACACGTGAATATTAGACTAGCACATCGATTGGTTAATGACTATGTTTCGCAAGTCATTGACATGGAGATGTCAAACCAATGATGTGGACACATGTTATGAACATGGGGTTGGACTGACCCAACATGAGACTAGCAATAATACTTGCAGCTCTCTCTACACATCGTGTACGTTTTGTCCTTAGACCTGAGATTGTCGCATGTACTTGAGATGTGGATCGACCTACTTTGGGGCTATCAAACACTACTCCGTAACTGGGTAGTTATAAAGGTAGCTTTCGGGTTTGTCCTGATACATGCTGCAAGGCATCGGTCAATCAAGATGGGATTTGCCCCTCTCTACTTGAGAGAGATATCTCTGGGCCCCTCGAGTGATCGGATCCAGAAATGCATGGCCGTGCTACATATGGTTAAGAGTTAACCTAGTAAAGGGATTCTGAATCACAGTATCGAGAAAGAGAGGTCAGCTTAGAGCTAGACCAAATATCGTGAGGCAAAGGGAAAGACATGTACTCAACCTTGTGATGGTTCGTCCGAATGATCTTTATATGCGTTTAGGAGTTGGCACGTCTTGCTAGAGGCCGCTACCAACTATTGACGGAGTAAGTGTACTCGCGTCATGTCTATACGTGTATGAACCTATAGGGTCACACACTTTAGGGGCTGGAAGCCTAATGAGGATTGGATCCGAATTAGACCAGGCTTAGGCTGCTAATGGGCTGCTAATGTAGAAGCCCACCAGGGATGCCTATATAAGAGGGAGTAAGGCGAGCTGAAAAGGAGAGAGCATTCCACCCAGCCGCCACTCCTCTTCCGCCTGTGTTGCACGCGCAGACCTAGCAGTCTGGCGTGTGACGACTTCCACTCCGGACGTGTGGATACCTCGGAGGTGCTGCATCTGTAGCACTTGGACGAGCCGCGCAAAGGGGAGCTGCTCGTGGGACGAGGACGAGGAGGAGACGTAGAACATCTACACTGCCGCAACGTGCTTCATCGAGTTCCGCACCTGCGCGTCTAGCGGTAATCCCGTGATCTATGACAATAGTATTCCTGGTTGACGCGGTAGAAATTTTTGATTTTACGCTAGTGTAGCCTACCCGTTACCCTTCATGTTATTTTCATAAACCACATGGATCCACTAGAGTTTGTTGCATGTGTGTTCTTTTCATAAACCACATGGATCCACTAGAGTTCATTGCATGTGTGTTCTTTTCATAAACCACATGGATCCACTAGAGTTCATTGGATGTGTGTGTGTATCAGTGTGCATCATTGTGGTTTTAGGAAAAGAACACTTGCAAAAATGCCACTCTAGCATGTGGTGTCCAACCATGTCCAGGGACCCTGGCAGCATGCTCTGATTCAACTGCAGCATTGTCGTAGTGTGGAACACGACAGTACCATCGGGGATGGCTTGAAGGGGACAATCAGGATGCTGTCTATGGCTAATTGCAATGGGTTGGGCACAGATACTGCAAACACAACGATGTACCTAGGTTTAGATCCCTCTTGGCGAGGTAAAACTCCTACTCCTACAAGGATCTACTATCGAAGGGGGCGAATGCCCAATACAGATTCTCCTTGAGCTGTTTCCTTAGATACTTCTTGCTTGAAACTGTCTAAGTCCTTCCTCTCGTCTCTACCTAGAACCCTAGCACTATCCCCCTTATATACAGGTTGAGGAGGTAGCTTACAAGGTGGGTTCTAGGGTTTACTGTTTGGATTTGGGCCTTACAAAGTGGGCCGGCTTGATAGGGCCCAATGGTAGGCCCGAGTCCAGTCAATCCTCTAGTACAAGGGAGGACCGCACTACAGTGCACCGCGCCCCTGCTTTACTTGTCATTCGGCTCTTTATCCGTCAGTCGGTACTTTATGCATAAGCCGGAGCTTTCCTCGTCAGCCCTTGCTTTGCACGTCACCCTCCAGCTTTGGTGCAGTTGTCCGGTACCATCGGCCAAGCCAGCTAGCCTGTCCGGTCAGAGGTGCACTCAGCAAGGAGCGTCACCCCCACTGTACCATGGCCAGCGGATCCGAGGCGGCCGGCTAGGAGCAGCCTACTAGTCAGTTCTTCTAGCTACCCGGCTAGACGAGCCAGCCAGGGAAACTTGAATGCGGACCGGGTGGGGATTCCACCCGGCTGTGGTTCCTTGATCTGGGTCCAGACGGCCTGAGCTCTTTGGAGCCAGCCGGTTGGTCCCGTCATGACCTACCCGGGGGTCTGTAACACCCTCAAATCGGCCATATGCAAGTTTTAGCGATTTCCGCCAAACCCGCATAGAAACGATTGAAAGATGCCCACCAGGCACTTGCGTGCGGGTGGGAAACGAAGTAATAACATTACACAGTAGTCCATGATGGAACCCACAGAACATATATATACAACAACGACTCCATGAGTCAAGAATACAGATATACAATACAAAGATCCAAATCACCTTTGAAAACGATAGAGCGCCCGACTATGGACAAGATGCAAATGGGACTAAGAGCCCTGAAGAATAACCAATGGCATCCATAACCCTGCCCAGGCCAAGCCGGAAGGGTAACCCTGCTAACGACGTCGATCTCAAACCTGCTAAAACAAAAGGGGTGCCGAAAAAGGGCAAAGGAAAAAGAGGAGCGTCAGTACTGAGGCCAGTACACGGCGAGGCTAGAATTCAGCGGCTCTCGCCTACATAGGTATGGTGGACTGAAGCGGCAGCGAAGCATGCACTAAACAACCTATAGTGACTCGATGCAACTATCGGCTATTAGAGAAAGATAAGAAAGACCTATTCGGAACCAACCTTATACTAACACGAATCATACCCATCCTGGTATTCCCCCTCGAGACCAAACAAGGAAGTCAAACCGAGGAACTCACACAGTTGGCAGTTTTATTCATTCTATTATAGTTGCAGCACTTACTAGTCAGATATAGATAGCATGAGTCATCCTAATAGCATGAGTAGTGGGCAGTTTTAGTTAACCATTCAGTTGTAGTTGCAGTACTTACTAGTCAGATACAATTAGCATGTGACATCCCAAACCTAGCAGTTGTTGGCACTTTTATTTCATTCCATTGGAGTTGCGATACTTACTAGGCAGGTATAACATGACATGATACACCTCAGTTCCACCAGTTGTTGGCACTTTTATTATCCATTCCATTGTAGTGAAGCTGATTACTAGTCACATATTAAGTCAAATTTATAGCACAACTTTAGTTATGCTTGTCTATGATCGAGATACTGTGCTCCAAGTCGTCCATAACCGTGGACATGGCTTTCAGAAATATTTACCATGTAGGGGTGCACAAATAGCAACACACATGATCAACCTCGGAAAAACCAAATCAAAACCCAACGAGGCTTTCACGACAAAGCAATCACAGGATTCATAAAATATTTTAGGGGGCCACCCCACTAAGCTACCCGCAACGAAGTTGGCCGGCTCCAGAACGGACCCAGGGTTTGCGAGAACGGCTATAAATGACCGGGAACCCGAAAGTGTGACTGGGCTTGTCGATATCGCGAAATCGTGTCGCGTTCCAAAATAGTACAGGTGCTCCACGCACAATCGTAAATAAAATAATAAAGCATGGCATGGATAGGCTAAAGGTGGGGACTAATACTCTCTAGGGGAATCCAGGGAGGGATAGTGAAGTGATTCTCCACACAAGAGCTTGTATTGATTTTCTTCCAAGGTTACAAATGCTCCTAGAGCTGTATTGGCGAGAGGAGGAAGAAAGAGCTCTCTTACTCTCACCCACAGATCACACCTGAAACCCTAGCCGAAAACTGAATCGTAGAGAGACCAACCCCTTCTACAGAAGCCCTAGCCCCCCTTTTATAGGGGAGGCTCGGTTTCTGCCTAGGGCATACGTGGAGGCATATTCCTAAGAATATGCCTCCTCCCAAAGTGGTAAGCCGACCGGGGTGCTTTTTCCCCCGCGTCACACATGCTTTAGCTACGTGAGCCTCTGACGGCGCCCTCGTCAGCTGACACGAGCATCATCACGCTTGTCAGCCACGCCCTGGTGGTCCTGTCCTTGCTCGCTTCGGTCAGGCAGTGCGTACCGGGGCTCCTTTTGACCAGCGAGATTCCTTCCTTCTCCTAGAAGCTTGCTATGACCCGGATGATGGTTCATCCAGCCGCACCCGTTCCTGCATACAGGTAAAACATTCACTTCCGACTTACTACTTAAGTCGGATGAGACCTAGTTAGGCGAACGCCCCTAGGTCCGGATTACCCCGTGATTCGGCCTGCCTTGAGGTGACCCGGCCAGCATCTGCTTTGGCCTTGCCGAACCTTGGCTAACTCGGCCTTTATACCCCGGCGTGACCCTACCCGGGGTATCCCCCCAACATTAGTCCCCGAAGCTAGTGCGGTCTTAGATGCCTTGGCCGCTAAGGCCATACCAGGTTCAATTTTGTGCCCCGGTCGTTGTTGTCGAGTTACCTCTGTACCCCGGACTGCTTGGATTTATGTTCCCTTCGCACATTTCAAGTTTTCACTTGCCGGCCGGGTTACCACAGTTCCATCTGGGTCTTGCTTCCTTCTCTTGTACGCTAACCCATGTGAAGGGTAATCATTATGTCATCTTATTTTAAGGGACGGTACATTAACCGCCACAGTAATTGTCAGTTATCACTGTGCGCGGGTCACGTCACGCCTGCCTCCTCGTTTACCGCATCAGCGCGTCACGTCACAGGGCTCTCTCCGTCCTGTGGCCCTCTGTGTGGCTCCCCACTGATTGGTCCGGACGGGTGATACACGGCCACAGCGTGTGGCCGGTCCACAGGGGGCGATCCCACTCACCCCTGACGGGAGTGGTTTAAATAGCGGAGGGGTGCGTCCCTTAGGATTTTTCCCCCTCCGCACCCCTCTGCCTGTTGCCATTCTTCTTCCTCTTCCTCGCGACCGCGCCGCCGCCAGCATCGCCAAAAAACAGCGTCGCCGCCGCGCTTCTTCGTCGCACCTCCGCGTCGCCGCCACCGCGACGCGAATTTCTCGCCACGGGTCCGCGCCAGTCCCAGCCACTGTCCCCCGCCGCCTCCAGTGCCAGCGAGGGCCTCGAGGACCAGATGACTGAAGATGAGCTCATTGTTGCTGAGCAGGAGATGGAAGAGGACGCCGCGGCAGCGGACCGCGGCGCGTGGGCCGGCTCCTGGGTCTGCCAGGATGACCTGGACTGGCTCTACCGGTCCAGGCGCATCCCTGCCGGCGTCGCCGCGCGTCTTCCTTCCAACGAACTGGCCCCCTCGCCCAATCCGGGCAAGTTCGTCGTGTTTCTGTCTCATTTCCAACGGGGCTTCGGCTTGCCGGTGAGTGATTTTTTCTAGGACTGGCTCGGTACGTACCAACTCCAGCCACACCACCTTCCAGCCAATGCCATCACCTCTCTTTCTGCCTTTGCTTCTACGATCGAAGGCTACGCCGGACTATGGCCCACGAAAGAGCTATGGATCCGGTTCTTCGGCCTTCGTCGCAATGTCATTCCCAACATCCACGCTGATCCGGAGGGCAAGCGGCTCACTCAATTCGGAGCGGCCTCCATTTCACCCTGGCGATTTTCCGTTTTTCCCCGGGTCACCGGGCTAGAATCCTACAAAGGATGGGCCCAGACCTTCTTCTATGTCCGGAATACGAGCACCGAAGACTTGATCCGGTTGCTTCCCTACACTCCGGGTCCACCTAACCCGGACCTGTGGGACGTGATCCCCAAGAAGCCCATAGCCTTGGCCAACCAAGTGAGCAAAAGGTTTGTGGAACTGAAGGGGCACGGGCTATGCAATGAGGATGCCATGATCACCTTTGTGCGTAACCGAATCTCATCCCTCCAGAAGCGCACTCACAAGGTGTGCCATATGAGCTATGGCCGCGATCCTAACCGGACCTCATCCTTCGAGCTGACCAACTCGGAGATTTATCGCCGGGTCAAGGCTCTCTTCACCACTCACAAGGACTTTTCCACTGATTGGTCTTGGGGGATTGAGCATTCTTGCCGTGACCGGCTTCCTCCCACGGTAAGTTTCATGATGCAAACTTAACCCGGACTAATCATATGTCAGTTATTGTTGCAATTTTTGACTCTTTTGTTCGCTCTTTTCCTCAGCAATTCCTTCAGCAGACCCTTGAGGATGGCACCGATCCGTCCCTCAAGTGGGCGCTGGACCGGGAGACTCCGGATGAGGAAGAGCCGGACCAGGAGATGTTCCTCCCTATGACCGACGCCACGAAATGACCCACGGGTAAATCCTCTTCTATTAGAGATTGGCCCGATGATGAAGATGACTCAGAAATCGAGGTGATTGAACCTTTTGAGGCTGTCGCCCTTTCTTTTGCTTTTCCGCCATCAGCTCACCCCGGCGGTCATATTCACGAGGATCCCCCTCTCGCTACGAGCGAGCCTATTCCGGTGGCAACGAAGAAGAAATGTGGGGCTTCTTTGAGTTCTTCCTCCGGACCATCTCAGCCCGTTAAAAGGCGAAAGAAGTCTGGGGACAAGACTGCCCCCAAACCAGCAGGCAAGGCCCCAGCACGAAGGGCTCGGAAACCCAAAGCGGCCGAAACCTCGGATGCGTAAGTCCTTCTTTCTTCTGGAACTCGTTCTTCCTCACTTCGTCGTAATTTTTCTTCTGACGTTATTTGATTTCACAGTGCTCCGGTGGAGGTCCCTCAAAGTGGATCCACATTCTCTTCACCTCTCCATCCTAGCCCTTCACCCCGTCGTGACGACGAGTCACGTCCGTTGAGCCCCATTCCGGAGGGCTCTGCGGCCGCTCCGGGGCATCCTAGAGCAGGGGGAACCGGCCCAGCCGAAGCAACGGCACCCACCACCTCGGCAACGCCACAACCAGCAGCCACTAAGGCTACCTCGACTCCAGCATCCGTTCCAGTACCAGCAGCCAAACCAGCACCATCTCCAACCCCGGCATCAACACCCACTCTGGCTGCGAAAACATCAGCGCCGACACCAAGTCCAGCAACGAGAGTACCAGCGCCCAGTTCCTCTGCATCTTCTGAATCTTCTCAATCTCTGAAAACCGCTGCTACGGCTTCTTCTTCCCAGCAAGCCAATGGAAAAAAGATTCAAGACGCTGCCAAGCCCAGTGCTGTCGAGCCTGGGCAACGTACCCTCATATCGATGCTTCCTAAGAAAACACCTGCGGCAAAGGACGCGCCTGCCGAGCCAACGGAAGCCCAGCAGTTGGTTTTGCACACCAGCCCCACCCTTGCCTTGGTGGAGAGGAAGGAAGCACATGCAAAAGGCTTGGTGATGCCCCATATGCCCACGGGTGAACGGTATCCTCCGAGCCTGATGGAATTTGTCATGAACTGGAATAAGGCAGAGGTAGTCCAGGAATCTGATCTCCCGGAAAAGTTCGGCCTCGCCGAGTTTTTCGCTCAGATGAAAACCGCCGCAAAGGCCATTAACGTCGCTGGACGAATGATGGAGGTATGTCGTTTCTCCTCTGCAAATTGTATATAATAACCATTTGTCCCCGAGCCTCCGGGGGAGTAACTTGTTACTCGGTCGGATGCTCTTTTATAGAACTAACGTAGCTCCATGATAACTTTGAACATGCACACACCTAGAGCCGGGTTAAGTTCCACTTGGCTCGGATTTTAGTACACTTCGAACATGCACACACCTAGAGCCGGGTTAAGTTCCACTTCACCCGGATTTTAGTACACTTCGAACATGCACACACCTAGAGCCGGGTTAAGTTCCACTTGGCCCGAATTTTAGTACACTTCGAACTTACACACACCTAGAGCCGGGTTAAGTTCCACATGGCCCGGATTTCAGTACACTTCGAACATGCACACACTTAGAGCCGGGTTAAGTTCCACTTGGCCCGGATTTTAGTACACTTCGAACATGCACACACCTAGAGCCGGGTTAAGTTCCACTTGGCCCGGATTTTAGTACACTCCGAACATGCACTAGGCTGACATAAGTTTCTGTATCTCTTTTAGGTGACCACCAACTGCCGAAGTGCTGAATTCCAATGCTTGCTGGATACGCACAAGAATCTTCGCACGAAACAGGCTGCGCTCATCGCAGAGTACGAGAAAAGGGGTAAATTTCTTCCTTATCCTTTCCTAAATTTTCTTCAACTTTGCTTGCCGAACTAATCTGATTGTTCGGTTTCCGTAGCTGGGGTGGAAGCTGAAAACAAAATAATGCGGAAGAACTTGGAGCAGATCAAGGGTACGTCCTTCTTGTCTGTCTTTACCGTGGTTTCCATCGGCTTTCCTCCTTGGCTCGGCAAACATTCATTCTTCGGCACTGCCGGGCCAACGCACTATTTCAGCATCGCTTGAAGATAGTGTGCCTGTGCCTGTTGTGATGCTACATTTTCTCGAACAAGCAGGGAAGCACCAAGCCAACCTAAAGAAGAAAGATGATGAGCTCCTCCTCCTCCGGACTAAAGACGATGAGATAGCCAAGCTCAAGGCTGAAATGGCTAAGATGAAGGCGAGCTAAAAAAGGCTGGCCAGGACTACACTGAAGAACGCAAGCGCCTCAAACTCCAAAATGCTAAGGTCCGTGAGCTTCTTCAGGAAGCCGAGGTCAAACTTGAATCGGCAAATGCTGAGCTCGAGCAGCTTCGGAAGAGGCGTGAAGCTTGCACCAAGGAATTGACCTGGATTCACAGTCACATCTCACGTAATTTCTTTTCCTTTATCCGCCTTATTTCTCCGGGTTACTTCATATGTTCTGTTTTCTCAACTTTGTCCTTTGCCTTGTTTCCCAGGCCATTTTCTAGAGGGTACTGCTATTGCAAGTGCTGCTGTCGCCAATTTCCGCCGAGAAAGGGGTACTTCGATCGCTCCTGAGGGTGAGAGCATTACCTTTGACATGGAGGACCTGTTGGTCAGCCTGTCGTCTCGCGTGGAGATCATCAAGAACTACGGCAGGGACCTCCTCGATGTTGCAGTCCGAGTCTTCAACGCCTTCTGGCCCGCCGATGATGCTCCGGAGAGAGTCACACAGCTCGCTGAAAAACTTTTAGAAATTGAGACCCAGCTCGATCTCTGGCGAGAGTCCGCTCGACGTGCTGCAGCCGATGCCATCCTTCACCACATTTTGACGTGGTATGAGAAGATAGATCTCAGCCTCCTCACACGCCTGCGCACCGGATCCAAATGGACAGATGACCCGGAGTGGATAGCTCGGCACCAGGCTTGCGCCCACAGCCTCATCGAATATGCCCCCATTCATGAATGGACTGAGGGTCCGAGCTTCCTGGAAGTCACAGGCGAAGAGGAAGTTGAAAACGTTGAAGATGATTCGGGTGAAGACGAAGAGGACAGTGCCTCGGATATCGAAGAGGGTGACGATGATGTTGAACTTCCTCCCGCTGCTCCTTAAGTAAAAAACACTTGAAAATTTATGAGATCCCCGGTATGCCGGGTGGAATTGTATTCCAAACACATGTGATATTTTGCTACTGAGTACTTATGCCGGATTAACTTGGGCGTAGTCCCCGAGTTTCTTTTTCTTGTTCGTTCAATCTTTTGGCTCGGATCGTGTCTACCTTGATTCGGTTTTACAACTTACAAATCCGAGCTTAAAAATTGTCTTAACAATACTGGAAAACTTTTAGACTTAGCTCAAAAATAAAACTATATAACAATTGGAAAATGAATACGGGGTTAGTGCGAAACATAAACGTCAGCTCGAATAAATTCTTTTCCTTAGTCGGTTTTCATGTGCCACGCAATTCCAAACTTGTTCTCTTGCTTGCCATGAAGCCAATTCTTGTTGGACAGCAGCAAGTCGAAGAGTTGGGTTTTTGGTGCTCACACACTACTAATCCGAGCTAAGTAGAATAACTTACTCCAGCTGACGCGCAGAAAATAACAAACATTATTAAGGCAGTCCCCGAGTTACTGCTTGAGGTGCCAACATTTCATTGATAAGCTCATTGCCGACATACATACCGACATACGAGATAACCCGGATACATACAGTTCTTAGCTAGGTGTAGAAAGGCCGAAGTAGAGCTATGTTCCATGGTCGCTTGGATTCCTCTCCGGACCTGTCCGCCTTGTTCTTCTCCTGTGGCTTTGCATCTATAAGATAGTAAGAATCGTTGTCCAATGCTTTGCTCATGATGAACGACCCTTCCCATGGGGGGGATAATTTATGCATTCCAGTAGTACGTTGTACCAACCAGAGCACCAGATCGCCTTCCCGAAAGACTCGGGGGCACACTTTCCGGCTATGATAGCGTCGGAGATTTTGCTGATATATGGCGGATCTGGACAGTGCCAGTTCTCTTGCTTCTTCCAGCAGATCAACATCATTTTGCCGGGCTTCTTGCACTTCGGCTTCTGAGTATTGGGTGACCCTAGGTGAATCATGCTCTATGTCGGCTGGTAATACAGCTTCTGCCCCATATACAAGAAAGAACGGCGTATAGCCTGTTGATCGATTCGGAGTTGTTCTTAAACTCCACAGTACCGCTGGTAGTTCTTCTATCCAGCACCCCGCTGATCTTTGCAGCGGCTCAATGAGCCGGGGTTTTATCCCGGACAATACTAATCCGTTGGATCTTTCCACTTGCCCATTCGATGCGGGGTGGGCTACCGAAGCTACGTCCAGCCGGATCCTCTTATCCCAGCAGAAACGAGCGAATGCTCCTTACGCAAAATTTGTGCCATTATCAGTTATGATACTGTGTGGATAACCGTACCTCAAAATGATATCTTTGAGAAACGTTACGGCCGTAGCTCCATCACATTTTCTTATAGGCTTCACCTCAATCCACTTCGTAAACTTGTCCACCATTACCAGAATGTGGGTCATATTTCCCCTTGCTGGTTTGAACGGGCCAACCATATCCAAGCACCATACGGCAAATGGCCAAGTGATTGGGATGGTCTTGAGTTCCAACATTGGCATGTGTGTTTTGGTAGCGTACCTCTGACAACCATTACATTTTATCACCAGATCTTCTGCTTGCTCTAAGGCATTTGGCCAGTAGAATCCGTGTCGGAAAGCTTTTGCTACCAAGGCTCGGGATGAGGCGTGATGCCCGCATTCCCCCTGACGTATATCTCGGATGATTTCAAGCCCTTCTTCCAGGTCAACACACCGCTGGAGGACATTGGTCACACTTCTTTTGTATAACTCGGAATTGATGATCGTGTCGGCCTTTGCCCTCCTCTGTGTTTGCCTGGATAGCACCTCCTCAGTGAGTAACGTTCCATCTTTCAGGAATTGAAATACAGGCAGTGCCCAAGCCGGTATTGGCCGCACGGGGAACACGTCCTCGTCTATCTCCATCCGATCCACCGGCATAACTTCAACCGGACCTTGCTGAGCAGTCCCCGAGTCTTGCGAAGCCGTCCTCGGGTTTTGCGAAGCAGTCCCCGGGTTTTGCGCACCACTTCCTGTGTCAACGTCCATGGGCACAGCTCCGGATTCGGTGTCCTTCGGGACATAGATTGACTCAGATTCTAGGGATGGCCTGATGGATGGTTTCTTGAGGTGCTCTAATGCTACACCCGGTGGAATTGCTTGTCTGGTTCACCCGAGCTTTGACAGCATGTCAGCAGCCTCATTTTCCACCCGGGGTACATGATGAAATTCGCATCCCTCAAAGTAACTAGAAATCTTCTGCACATGAAATCTGTATAGTGCCATGTTTGGATCAAGGGCGTCCCACACTCCGGACACTTGCTGCACCACCAAATCCGAATCGCCAAAGCATATGATCCGACGTATACCAATTTCTTTTTCTACCTTGAGCCCATGCACAAGTGCTTCATACTCAGCGACATTGTTTGATGCGGTGAAGTGGATCTGCAGCACATATTTCAACTGGTCCTTCTTCGGCGATGTGAGTACAACTCCGGCACCTAGCCCGGTTTTGGTCTTTGATCCGTCAAAGTGCATTCGCCAATAGTTCGGATCTGGAAGCGGTGGTTCGTACTGCACCTCGGCCGAATCCACGAAAAAGTCCGCCACAGCTTGAGATTTGATGGCTTCTCGCCTGTCATATTGCGGAGCATAAGGAGCTAGCTCAATTGCCCATTTTGCAATTCTGCCGCTTGCATCCTTGTTACTCATTATCTCGGATATGGGGGCCTCACATATGACCCGGATGGGATGCTCCTCAAAGTAGTGCTTCAGTTTCTTGGCGGCCATGTACACGCCATAAGCCACTTTTTGATAATGTGGGTAGTTCTGCTTTGAGGTTGACAACACTTCACTCAAGTAATACACCGGCCTTTGCACCGACTTACCTTCCTCATCGCGCTCCACCACTATCACTGCACTTACAACTCGGATGGTTGCGGCTATATAGAGTAACATTGGCTCCTTTGATAGTGGTGAGGCTAGCACTGGTGCCGTGGCTAACATTTTATTTAGGTGGGTAAAGGCTTCATCAGCCTGCGGTGTCCAAATGAACTTATCCGACTTTTTCATGAGTTGGTAAAGAGGCAAAGCCTTTTCTCCCAACCGACATACAAACCGACTTAACGAGGCCAGGCAACCTGTGAACTTCTGGACATCGTTAAGACACTTCGGCAGTTCCGTTCGTTTGATGGCCCGGATTTTGGTTGGATTAACCTCGATACCTCGGCTGGAGACGAGAAAACCGAGCAATTTTCTGGCCGGGACACCGAAGGTGCATTTTTTCGGGTTAAGTTTCATCCGGAACCTTCTTAGGTTTGCAAACGTTTGCCTGATATCGTCAAGGAGCGTTTTGCTTTCCTTGGTCTTGATAACCACATCATCCACGTATACCTGTACATTTTGACCTATTTGGTCGTGCAACCATTTTTGCATACACCTCTGGTACGTTGCCCCTGCATTACGTAATCCAAACAGCATGGTGCGATAGCAATAAGCCCCATACGAGGTAATAAACGCAGTCTTTATTTGATCATCTGGATTCAGAGGTATCTGGTGGAAACCAGAATAAGCATCAATGAATGACAACCGTTCGTATCCAGCAGTTGAGTCTATGACCTGATCTATTCTTGGCAACGGGAATGGGTCTTTTGGACACGCCTTGTTCAGGTTTGTGTAATCGATACACATACGCCAAACCACCGCCACGTTCGGGTCATCCTTCTTCTTTTCCACCAACACCGGATTAGATAGCCAATCCGGGTAAAGGACTTCCATGATAAATCCTGCAGCTAGCAACCGAGCTATCTCATCTCCAATGACTTTCCTCCTATCTTCGGCGAAGCGGCGGAGAGGTTGCTTCACCAGCTTGGCTCCGGGTCTCACATTCAAAGAGTGCTCGGCCAACTCCCTCGGAACACCTTGCAAGTCCTGTGTGGACCAAGCAAAAATGTCCCGATTCTCACAGAGGAAGCTGACGAGCTTGCTTTCCTATTTACCACTTAGCCCTGCACCAATTGTTACGGTGCGCTCTGGGAACATGTCATCAACGGGAACCTTCTTGGTATCTTTCGTGGCCTGGAAAGAGACAGTTCCATGTGGGTTGCTCAGCGCCGGCGTATACTGCTGCGCGGACTGAGCCAATGCCGCCACCTCTTGAATTTTTCTCTTTTCCTGCACGATCACAAGTGACTCGGCTAAGTTTGATCCGGCCGACGCACACTCCATGGAACGTCGGAAGTCCCCAGCAATGGTAATCACTCTGTTTGGTCCGGGCAACTTCATCTTCAAGTAGCTGATATGACAACTTGCCATAAACTTGTTCAGCGCTGGCCTTTCGAGCAGCGCATGATACGCGCTTTCTAAGTTCACCACTTCGAACTCCAGATTTTCGGTTCGGCAATTATCCCTCGTGCCGAACAAGACGTCGACCCGGACCTTGCCTATGGGCTCGCAAGAAATGCCGGGCACAATGCCATGGAAAGTTGTCCTTGTGGCCTGGAGCATGTTCTCCGAGATACCCAACTTGCGCATTGTGTCCGCATACATGATATCTATGCTACTGCCGTTGTTGATCAGTACCTTTGAGAACCTTACGTTAATGCTAGGTCCAATGAACGTAGGATCCAGCACGAACGCGTACGAACCAGGGCTCGGCATGAGCTTGGGATGATCCCTAATGCTCTAGGTGATTTCCTGATCGGACCAAGGCATGTACCTCGTCACTACAGGCATTACTGCATTCACTTCCATATGCCTACGCTGCAAGCTTTTTCTATCAGTTTCCTCTATGGTGAATACACAGTAGCTCTGGTGATGCTCCCTGTACTCGTTTCTCCCCTCATTTCCGGGGTGCCTCTGATCCGGCTGATGCTGATTTTCTACCTGATGCACTGCATCCCTTCTTTCATTGTTATCATACCTCGGCGGAGGGGGAGGCAACATTAGCTGTTGCGTGTTCGCTCCGGAGAGCAATTGCTGCCGGGGTAACTCCTGCCGAGGCTGATCATTCCGGGGTGCCTGAGCATTCCCCAAACCACCTTGCTCGATCTTGCGCATCCACTCGCATTGCCTCGTCGTATGACCCGCTGGGTTGTTCGGATTTGGCGTGTGAAACTTACACGGCTGGTCCAACATCGACTTGTAAGTATACCTCGGATGGTGTTTCCTTTCTTGCCACTGCTTCTTTTGCTCCGATGTCCAAGTTTTCTTCCCATCATTCCTTGGAGTCCATTGACCTCCAGTTTTCTAGCGCTGGCTACCCCCTGCTCCGGGTTGATCTTGATTCACAGCTGCAACTTGGTGCGAACCGTACCGGTGGTCCGGTCTATCATCTCTCCTTTTTCCTCTGTAATCATTCTCCGGGATGATCCGGATCCATCCCTCTGATAGTACTCATCGCTTGACACGTTGGACGCGAGCCTTGGTTGGGTTGGGTCACCCAACGCATACGAATCTGCAATCCGGATCATTTCTGCCAACGCAGCCGGCATTTTCCATTGCAACTTCATCCACAGCTCACTTCCATATCTGCACCCCTGTGCAAACCATGCTATGGCCTGTGATTCTATCATGCCCTCGCCTGAGTTTCTCACGGTACACCACCGGGTCAAAAACTCCCGGTCTGTCTCATTGGGTCTTTGCTTGCACATAGCTAGGGTCTGTGGCCTATTTCTCCTTTGATACGTGCTCGAAAAATTGCTGATGAACATCTCCTCGAAATCTATCCAGTAGTTGATGCTTCCTGGTGGCAAATTGTTCAACCACACCCTTGCCGGGCCTTCCAACATCTGGGGTACATACCGTACGACCCATCTTAGGTTGCTTGTGGCAATTTTTACAGCCGTAGCATAGTTTATCAGCCAATCCTCTGGCTTGGTACTACCGTCATAGGTCTTGGTGCCTCTGGGCAGCTGAAAGTTCGGTACTGGTGGCTCTTTCATGATCCGGGGTCCAAAACATGCTGGACCCGGTGGACCTTGACATTCAATCTGTTCCGACCTATATAGTCGATCCAGTTTCAATCTTGCATCGTCCGGCATCAAATCCCTACTTCCCAATCTCGACCCTATCACATGATAGTCCGGTATCGGGTATCCCGCATTTGCCATCTCCGAATTACCGTTGTTATACCGGTTTTGCTCTTGCGGCGCACCTTTCTGTTGCACACCTCGGCCGGCACTGTGCTCTTGCCTTGGCATGTTCCGCTGCTGCGGTTGTCTTGCTCCAGCTGAGTTTTGCTGCCCAGCATTGCCGTTGACAACGTTCCCTTGACTGGCATTGCCTTGGTCGCGGTTACCTCGGCCAGCTTTGCCTCGGCTCACACTCCGTCGATCATCATTTTTCTGCGCTTCTTTTTCTTTCCCTGCCCGTGTCGGGTCATACGGGACAATATGTTTGTTCCGTCTGGCCGAGGTTACCACCTCCTCTCTCCTTGGAGCACCATGAGGGGACGATGCGGCTCCAGCGGATTTCTCCGGGTTACCCACCACCGAATGGACGATCTTGGAGGCTCCAGCTCTCTCCAGGTTTGCCCTGAGCAGTTCCTCGTTTTGCCTATTTGCAATCCGAACCAGCTCGTTAACCCGATCTTGCTGCCTTTTCCGGGCTTCACCCGTCAGTCCCTCTAACTCTGATGCAGCTGCATCCGCTGCCCTGAGGTTCTTGGACGGGGTACTATACCTCGGCAGCCCCACGGACAAACAGTTTTCTGATTCCTCGATTCTAGCATCACCTTCTCTGTTCATTTCGCTCATGAGATTTCTCCCTTTGACTTTTACATTATCAACCTTGTTCGCCTTAGCGTACTCACGCAGCGTCATGTTCAACGATTGCTAGGCTGCGGCTATTTTCTTTGCGCCCTCTAGTATTTTCTGCCTAGTTTCTTCCAGCTCGGCCTGTGCACAAGCCGGATCTACCGCTGCTACTACAGGGTTTGCCAAGCTATCCATTACCTCTCTCAACATGTTTTCCGGCCTCTCTAGCGGAGGACCTCTACCTTTCCTTGGTGCCTTGGGCGTCACCTCCGGATCTAGCGCCGGATCTTTGCTCGCACCCGCACCTGGCGCTGTCATCATTACCTCTGCATGGTCCGGGGAACGAGCGATACGCTCCCCCCGAGCCACAGTGAGGGGCGGTTCGCCTGCTTCGATGACGTGGCGCGGATGAACGCTAGACACGTCCACTACAACGTAGACCTTGTGCGCGCCGAGCTTGACGAAGATGCCGTTGCGCGGGAGAGGGCGTGTGCCGAAGCAGCCTGCGTTGTTGCTGACGAAGTCCCGCGCTCCAACGCGCCGAACGAGCCCGGAGACGATGCGCTCGCCGGTGGCGATGAAGTTTCCCGTCCGGATTTTGACCCCTGCTAGCGCCGCTAGCCCCACGGTGGGTGCCAACTGTTGTGGTGGTGTCACGGCAGATGCCATGTATAGGCTAAAGGTGGGGACTAATACTCTCTAGGGGAATCCAGGGAGGGATAGTGAAGTGATTCTCCACACAAGAGCTTGTATTGATTTTCTTCCAAGGTTACAAATGCTCCTAGAGCTGTATTGGCGAGAGGAGGAAGAAAGAGCTCTCTTACTCTCACCCACAGATCACACCTGAAACCCTAGCCGAATACTGAATCGTAGAGAGACCAACCCCTTCTACAGAAGCCCTAGCCCCCCTTTTATAGGGGAGGCTCGGTTTCTGCCTAGGGCATACGTGGAGGCATATTCCTAAGAATATGCCTCCTCCCAAAGTGGTAAGCCGACCGGGGTGCTTTTTCCCCCGCGTCACACATGCTTTAGCTACGTGAGCCTCTGATGGCGCCCTCGTCAGCCGACACGGGCGTCGTCACGCTTGTCGGCCACGCCCCGGTGGTCCTGTCCTTGCTCGCTTCGCTCAGGCAGTGCGTATCGGGGCTCCTTTTGACCAGCGAGATTCCTTCCTTCTCCTAGAAGCTTGCTATGACACGGATGATGGTTCATCCGGCCACACCCGTTCCTGTATACAGGTAAAACATTCACTTCCGACTTACTGCTTAAGTCGGATGAGACCTAGTTAGGCGAACGCCCCTAGGTCCAAATTACCCCGTGATTCGGCCTGCCTTGAGCTGACCCGGCCAGCATCTGCTTTGGCCTTGCCAAACCTCGGCTAACTCGGCCTTTATACCCCGGCGTGACCCTACCCGGGGGTATCCCCCCAACAGGTACATATCCGAAGAACTTGTTGATACTCGCATCCACTCAACGGCCTAATCTGCGAAGAAGCAAACACTAGAAGAAACACCGGATGCAATATTTAATACTACGACAGAAGATCCGGCATGCTTATGATATGATGCATGACATAGCAAAGGTGCGATGCAACTAGGCAATATTAAGCGGAACCGGGGTCCTGACAATTAATGAGATAGTTCATGTTGTTTAGATACCCCGCAATTTAAATGTTGTATTAACAAGGCATAACATGGCACCGGTTCGCTACACAAATTTAAATGGAGTCCGAAATAAGACAAAGGTATTCCGCATGAACACTCCATATTTAATTATTAGATGACTCGGCATAATGCCCCCAAACCACCAAACATGTATGCAACATGAACAAATTAAATGCAACAAGTATATATCATTTATAAAAATAGGGGCTCGGAAAGGGGACACACTTTAGGCCGAAGATCTTGGTTCAGAGGGGTTTGGGGCTTCGGAATTCACGAAGAAGAACTTGGTGTTCCATCTTGACCGGTTCTGGGAAGGAGAGCTTGGCATGCTGGGGATCAGGTTCGGATCCAGGGTCTTCGATTCCATGATGGGGGCCTTGGCATACGGGGTCTCAGGGTTCCCATGAGGAAGAGCTCGACGCGTCGGGGTTCGGTCTTCGGATCCATGTCGATGGCCGTGGCGTTGGACTCGGGTCCATCGCCGATGGTTCATCGGATCCTTCCGGGTTGGTGTCGATCTTGGATTCGCGCCTCTTTAGTCTTGTGGAAGAGAAGGCCTCGACATATTATGGCACACACAGGCAAGCGGAGATCTTGTGGGGGTCTCGATATGGGAAGAGACGTAGGCAACACTTGGACTGCAGGAATATGCAGCTTCAGACGATCTTGACGAGCCCCCTCGTGGCGGCGGCACAATACACAGACACTGTGACTAGACACGGGGCGAAACAACCGAGGAGATCATTGGTGTACAAGACTTGCAAGCAAACCAGCCAAGTGCAAGTATTGCTGGTCGGTTGTTATACTGCAGAGGCCTCCTGAACAGAGGATACAGATCTGCACGGGAGGTCATAGGGCAGCGACCAGACGAGCGACATGAGCGACGTTGCAGAGACAGGACGTGGAACACAAGCAGAGGCGCTCCAGAGCAGGGCGAGCTCGGTGACGAGGCGCTGAGGACCGAACGGAGCAGATCAAGGGATGTGGTCGCTGAGGGGAGGGCGCGACGCAGGGCCAATGGGGTCCTTCTCATGTACGGGACGGAGATGGCAGTGCTACAACGAGAAGGGCCATGTTGAGGAGGCGGCGAAGGTCGACCCAGGGCGGCGGCCGGCAGTTGGGGGCGATCGGGCCTGGCACGGGAAGCAGCGGGCGCGACGACGACCAAAGAGGGGCAGCCATGTCGGTGCCGGGAGGAGTTCGGATGGGGAGATGGGGCAGGTCCTCCATCTCTACATCACATCCCGGTCACGTTGGGAGGTCGTCGGCGGGCACCGTGTGTTGGGCCAGAAGGGAGACAACGCCTGGGGTGCGGGCTTGATGCGGGAGGAGGCCGGGTGGAGGGACGCCCGCGGTGGCGGTTGCTGGCGGCGGGGATCGAGGCTCCCGCGGCTGCGGGCCGAGCCTGGCAGTTGGGTAGGTGGGGATGCCCGTGGCGGCACGGTGGCGAGCCCGAGCCGGCTGACTGGAGGCGGTTCGCACGGAAGGAGGCGGCGAGGCGAGCCGATAGGGCGGCGCTGCGAGCGAGGCTCGGCTTGGGGAGGGCGGAGACAGGCGGCGCGAAGGAGACGCGATAGGGGGGGGTCGGGAAACAGAGGGTGGTGAGGGGAGCTGGTAGAGACAGGTGGTGGGACCGGCAGGGGCCACGAGCACGGGGTGGGCGGTGTGAGATCGATTGGGAGCGGGTCGGTGGGAGGTGTCTAGGTAAGTGGGGCCAAGGACCCAGGGACAGGGCAAGGACTTTGTCGGGTGGGTGGGCCGCTGGCCAGCAACATGATGGGGATGGGCGCATGCGGTGGGGTGGGGAGGAAGTGTGGTGCGTGTGTGTGAGTGCGTGTGTGTGACGGTGGGTGAGGGAAAAAGGGTAGGGGACTGGTGAGGTGGCGAGCTGTGATTGGACGAGGTGAGGTGGAGGGGTGTTGGTCGGTGTGGGCGGGAGTTGGGCAGGTGTGGGGTAGGTAGGGGTCTGGGGTTTGGTTTTTGCTCTGTTTTGTTTACTAGGGGTGGCCGGCTGGGTTGGTTCAGCCCAGTTTGGCTGCCCCCTAAAATAATATAAATATTTTATTTACTTAAAACGGGGCTTTTGAAATCCGTTGGTAGAGGAAACAAAATAATCCAGAGAAGCCCGGGATTTGTATTTGAATAAAGACGAGGCTTATTTAGGAAAACAAAATAGGTTTTCGAATATAATTTTAGACAAAACCATGCATGATGATGACGATGCTCAAATGCAATGTGGCATGATGACATGAGCATGCGGTCATGATGATGCAATGCACAAAAACACAGCGATTTTCTAGTAGTGGTTTTGGCGGTATGCCACAATTCGACACCACTAACAAGGGATCTCGCCCTCGAGATCTGCCTCATGTTACCGGAAGAAAGCCGACGGTTTGAATCTTCTCACTTCGTGTAGATCCTCGTGACACCACTAACAAGAGGTTGTTGTCCGCGATCGTCGAGAGAACACTCCGGATAAACAAAGGGGAAGGTAAAGGTATCAACGAATAAAGCCACCTCTAGCTTCCATGAACAAAGTAAATTGCTAGATCCACCGATTCAATATACAAAAGCGAATGATAAGGGTAGTGGTATGGTCGCGACTCCATCCCGCACTCGTATCATTACCCCGTACATGAACAGCAAAATTATGCAACCAACTCTCGGAATCAGACTGAAGATCTCGACAAGCGAGGTTCGGAACAAAGGAGTGATGCAGGCTCTGCATCAGATCTGGCGTAGAGGATGTTGTCGTCGCGTTGAAAACACCGGAAGGCACAAACAAGGAACAAAGAATGGTACCACAGAAGACGGATTCCTCAGATAGCATGACGACCGGATGTGGAAGCACCGTTACCAAAGAAGGAAGCGAAACCCTGAAGGTATGACGGAAACCCAACCACGAGAATTCCTGGACTCGAATAAAAGATAAGAGAAGAGATCCAAAACACATAGAGGTAAGAATAGAATAGCAGAGGGTAAGGAGTAAAAGCAGACCTAATCAGATATATCCAACCAATTTTGCAAAAATAGTTTTGATACTCTACATCGGCCGTTAGCTAGGTTATCCTACAGGCTGGACCAGTGGGTATCACAACTGCTGAGCTCTGATACCACTCTGTAACACCCTCAAATCGGCCCTATGCAAGTTTTAGCGATTTCCGCCAAACCCACATAGAAACGATTCAAAGATGCCCACCAGGCACTTGCGTGCGGGTGGAAAACGAAGTAATAACATTACACAGTAGTCCACGATGGAACCCACAGAAAATATATATACAACAACGACTCCGTGAGTCAAGAATACAGATATACAGTACAAAGATCCAAATCACCTTTGAAAACGATAGAGCGTCCGACTATGGACAAGACGCAAATGGGGCTAAGAGCCCTGAAGAATAACCAATGGCGTCCATAACCCTGCCCAGGCCAAGCCGGAAGGGTAACCATGCTAACGACGTCGATCTCAAACCTGCTAAAACAAAAGGGGTGCCGACAAAGGGCAAAGGAAAAAGAGGAGTGTCAGTACTGAGGCTAGTACACGGCGAGGCTAGAATTCAGCGGCTCTCGCCTACATAGGTATGGTGGACTGAAGCGGTAGCGAAGCATGCACTAAACAACCTATAGATACTCGATGCAACTGTCGGCTATTAGAGAAAGATAAGAAAGACCTATTCTGAACCAACCTTATACTAACACGAATCATACCCATCCTGGTATTCCCCCTCGAGACCAAACGAGGAAGTCAAACCGAGGAACTCACACAGTTGGCAGTTTTATTCATTCTATTATAGTTGCAGCACTTACTAGTCAGATATAGATAGCATGAGTCATCCTGATAGCATGAGTAGTGGGCAGTTTTAGTTAACCATTCAGTTGTAGTTGTAGTACTTACTAGTTAGATACAATTAGCATGTGACATCCCAAACCCAGGAGTTGTTGGCACTTTTATTTCATTCCATTGGAGTTGCGATACTTACTAGGCAGGTATAACATGACACGATACACCTCAGTTCCACCAGTTGTTGGCACTTTTATTATCCATTCCATTGTAGTGAAGCTGATTACTAGTCACATATTAAGTCAAATTTATAGCACTACTTTAGTTATGCTTGTCTATGATCGAGATACTGTGCTCCAAGTCGTCCATAACCGCGGACACGGCTTTCAGAAAGATTTACCTTGCAGGGGTGCACAAATAGCAACACACACATGATCAACCTTGGAAAAACGAAATCAAAACCCAACGAGGCTTTCATGACAAAGCAATCACAGGATTCATAAAATATTTTAGGGGGCCACCCCACTAAGCTACCCGCAACGAAGTTGGCCGGCTCTAGAACGGACCCAGGGTTTGCGAGAACGGCTATAAATGACTGGGAACCCGAAAGTGTGACTGGGCTTGTCGATATCGCGAAATCGTGTCGCGTTGCAAAATAGTACAGGTGCTCCACGCACAATCGTAAATAAAATAATAAAGCATGGCATAAGTACATGATAGTAATAAAGCCCCAAACTAGTTTTGGCCCCAAGAAATAAGAATGAATCAAGCTCTGGCTAAGGGGGATCCATAGGGTCTCCCGGATGTGGATAGTGCGAATAGTCAAGGAACAGGTATCAAGTACTCGGGGCCTACGGGACACAAGTGGACATGAAAAACCAAATATCATATATTGCCCACTGGTGCCTCTTTCATTAGTTATCCTAGCAATTTAATAGTTGTATTTAAAGTCATGATCCTCTCCATCGTAAAGCATATGACAACATTCCAACAACTATGTGGTACTTCACGCCACGGGATCACACCTGAGCAAGCGACTACGACTCGCAAGGCCATCTATCTACCAAACAACAGGTAAAAGGAGGTGTCCAAGGCAATATAAAGGTTGCACGGAATATATCTGGTACGGAACACTAAAGCATCGCGACACGGATAACAATAGATCAACAGGAGGAAATAAAGACTATAAATGCAAAATAGGTAGAAAGGGGGAGAATGCTCGCCAGGAAACATAGCCGATGGTACATATCCGAAGAACTTGTTGATACTCGCATCCACTCAATGGCCTAATCCGCGAAGAAGCAAACACTAGAAGAAACACCGGATGCAATATTTAATACTACAGCAGAAGATCCGGCATGCTTATGATATGATGCATGACATAGCAAAGGTGCGATGCAACTAGGCAATATTAAGTGGAACCGGGGTCCCGATAATTAATGAGATAGTTCATGTTGCTTAGATACCCCGCAATTTAAATGTTGTATTAACAAGGCATAACATGGCATCGGTTCGCTACACAAATTTAAATGGAGTCCGGAATAAGACAAAGGTATTCCGCATGAACACTCCATATTTAATTATTAGATGACTCGGCATAATGTCCCCAAACCACCAAGCATGTATGCAACATGAACAAATTAAATGCAACAAGTATATATCATTTGTAAAAATAGGGGCTCGGAAAGGGGACACACTTTAGGCCGAAGATCTTGGTTCAGAGCGGTTCGGGGCTTCGGAATTCACGAAGAAGAACTTTGTGTTCCATCTTGACCGGTTCCGGGAAGGAGAGATTGGTGTGCTGGGGTTCAGGTTCGGATCCAGGGTCTTCGATTCCGTGATGGGGGCCTTGGCGTATGGGGTCTCAGGGTTCCCATGAGGAAGAGCTCGACGCGCCGGGGTTTGGTCTTCGGATCCATGTCGATGGCCGTGGCGTTGGACTCGGGTCCATCGCCGATGGTTCATCGGATCCTTCCGGGTTGGTGTCGATCTTGGATCCGCGCCTCTTTAGTCTTGTGGAAGAGAAGGCCTCGACATATTATGGCACACACAGGCGAGCGGAGATCTTGTGGGGGTCTCGATATGGGAAGAGACGTAGGCAACACTTGGACTGCAGGAATATGCAGCTTCAGATGATCTTGACGAGCCCCCTCGTGGCGGCGGCACAATACACAGACACCGTGACTAGACACGGGGCGAAACAACCGAGGAGATCATTGGTGTACATGACTTGCAAGCAAACTGGCCAAGTGCAAGTATTGCTGGTCGGTTGTTATACTGCTGAGGCCTCCTGAACAGAGGATACAGAGCTGCACGGGAGGTCATAGGGCAGCGACCAGACGAGCGACAGGAGCAACGTTGCAGAGACATGACGTGGAACACAAGCAGAGGCGCTCCGGAGCGGGGCGAGCTCGGTGACGAGGCGCTGAGGACCGAACGGAGCAGAGCAAGGGATGTGGTCGTTGAGGGGAGGGCGCGACGCGGGGCCAATGGGGTCCTTCTCATGTACGGGACGGAGATGGCAGTGCTACAACGAGAAGGGCCATGTTGAGGAGGCGGCGGAGGTCGACCCGGGGCGGCGGCCGGCAGTTGGGGGCGACGGGGCTTCGCACGGGAAGCAGTGGGCGCGACGACGACTGAAGAGGGGCAGCCATGGCGGTGTCGGGAGGAGTTCGGATGGGGAGACGGGGCGGGGCCTGCGTCTCTGCATCGTAGCCCGGTCGCATTGGGAGGTCGTCGGCGGGCACTGCGTGTTGGGCCAGAAGGGAGACAACGCCTGGGGTGCAGGCTTGACGCGGGAGGAGGCCGGGTAGAGGGACGCCCGCGGTGGCGGTTGCTGGCGGCGGGGATCGAGGCTCCGGCGGCTGCGGGCCGAGCCTGGCAGCCGGGTAGGTGGGGATGCCTGCGGCGGCACGGTGGCGAGCCTGGGCCGACGGACTGGAGGCGGTTCGCACGGAAGGAGGTGGCGAGGCGAGCCGATAGGGCGGCGCTGCGAGCGGGGCTCGGCTCGAGGAGGGCGGAGACCGGCGGCGTGAAGGAGACGCGATAGGGGGGGTCGGGAAACAGAGGGTGGTGAGGGGAGCTGGTAGAGACGGGTGGTGGGACCGGCTGGGGCCACGCGCACGGGGTGGGCGGTGTGAGATCGATTGGGAGCGGGTCGGTGGGAGGTGTCCAGGTAAGTGGGGCCAAGGACCCAGGGACAGGGCAAGGACTTGGTCGGGTGGTCCGCTGGCCAGCAACGTGATGGGGATGGGCGCATGCGGTAGGGTGGGGAGGAAGTGTGGTGCGTGTGTGTGAGTGCGTGTGTGTGGCGGCGGGTGAGGGGAAAACGGTAGGGGACTGGTGAGGTGGCGAGCTATGATTGGACGGGGTGAGGTGGAGGGGTGGTGGTCGGTGTGGGCGGGGGTTGGGTAGGTGTGGGGTAGGTAGGGGTCTGGGGTTTGGTTTTTGCTCTGTTTTGTTTACTGGGGGTGGCCGGCTGGGTTGGTTCGGCCCGGTTCGGCTGCCCCCTAAAATAATATAAATATTTTATTAGCTTAAAACGGGGCTTTTGAAATGCGTTGGTAGACAAAACAAAATAATTCGGAGAAGCCCGGGATTTGTATTTGAATAAAGACGGGGGTTATTTAGGAAAACAAAATAGGTTTTCGAATATAGTTTTAGACAAAACCATGCATGATGATGACGATGCTCAAAAGCAATGTGGCATGATGACATGAGCATGCGGTCATGATGATGCAATGCACAAAAACACAGCGATTTTCTAGTAGTGGTTTTAGCGGGATGCCACAGGGTCATCCCCCGACACTAGTCCTCGAGCGCATTAGGACTTAGCCTTGTGGAGAAGTTCTTGCATGCTCATTTGAAATGATTGATGGTGTAGGCGCTTCGTCGTTTTCATTTGTCTTGTAGTCTTTATCTTGTAGTCTTTGTTCCTTACCGGCTTGGGATTCTGTGCTGGTTTCTCGGCTGGGGTTCACCGGCTATGGAGCCGATGGCCCCACACACAAGGTGTTAGTGGTGATCTTCTTGACCGGCTGCCACACCCGGCCGGGAGAGGGATTGCCAACTTGCTGCCGTCGGTGCTTGCGTCAGCCATGCCTGCCGTTTCTGGTGCGCATCGCGTCAGCCATGCCTGCTGTTTCTGGCGCGCGTCGCGTCTGTTTGACTTCTGGGACTGCCGCGGCAGTTTTTTTGGTAACGGCACGCACGCCTTCATCATTGCGTCCTCTTGGAGATCGTGTGCGCGGTTTGTCTCCTGCAGTAACTTCTGCGGGATCTTTTGCGCGCGTGATGCTGGCGCACGCAATCCATCCCAAATCGTCGTGGAGAGGTGGGGCGGTTGCTTTCCACGTGGCGCAGAGGGAGGGGAACTGGCGTGGTGGAGTAGGGCCATTGCTTGCCATGTGGCGTATAGGGAGGGGAACCGGCGTGGCCCTGCTTCCCTGATAAATACGTACGCCAAGGAGCAGTGGCTCCTCACTTCGTCTCCCTGTGCCTGTCGTCCCTATTCTTCCTTGCGCTCTAGCCTTCCACTGCTCCTCTACGCCACCGTTTATTCGTCGCCGGTGCCGCTCCTCTTGCTTAATAGCGATCTCCCGCACTTCAACCACGGCCACCTTTCCGGACAATATGCTGCCCGAGGTCACCGGCGGGTGGTGCGGTTCATATGTTACTGAGGAGTTGTTGAAGAATTACCAGCAGGGGAAGTTCCTGCCGTCGGAGCGGCTGGTGAAACACCGCCTCACGCCGGAGGGCGAGCAAGTGCCCAACCCCCAGCCTGGAGAGGCCATCGTCTTCCTTGCCCACTTTGCTCGCGGCCTTGGGCTGCTGCTGAGCCGCTTCGTCTTGGAGCTGCTCGTCACATTCGATCTACAGCTCCACCACCTTGGAGCCAACGTTGTGTCGATGCTGTTGCATCACGCGGCCTGCTGCGAGGCGTTCCTTGGCGTCTGCCCCGACTCCGCGAACTTCTTGAAGTTTTTCTACGTCAAGGTTTAGGTGGTGGGGAAGGGCGGACCGCTCACGGAGACGGGCTGCTGCGCCATCTACCCGCGGCCAACGGCGCCCATACCACGCCTCGAGCTCTCGACACTGTCAAGCTCTGGCAGCGCTCGTACTTTTACGTGCGCAACAACACCGAGGTGGACTTCATCAAGGTCCCCGCCTTCGCCAATGTCCCCTCCAGCCGGAAAGCCTGGACCTCCAGCACTTGGGCGCCCAGGGCGACATCGACCGGATGGGCGCCCGGCTGGACGTCCTCATGGAGAAGGAGCGGCTTGTAGCCCGGGACATTCTGCTGTCCTGGATGGCGAACCACATGCTCCCGCTGCAGCAGGGGTTGCTCAAGATGTGCCACCACTCTAGCCACGTGGATCCCACCCGAGTATCCTGGCTGGATGTGCCACATGCCGCCCTCCGTGAATGGCTCGCCACCATCTCGAAGGAGGCCCTGGAGGAGGCCTGGGTGTTCTCCTACCGGTCGTTCCACCACAGCCGTCTTCCGCCCAAGGTATGGTCTTTCTTGCTCTTCTCTGGGTGGATTTTCCCGAGGGACTCCCGTTTCGTGCCTCTTATCTTCCCTTGTTGAGTATCTTTTCACGATGCAGCTAGCGGAGGACAGTATGGGGGACAACAAGCTCCCCAACTTCGTCGCGGACTTCAAGCCGGCGAAGGCTCCGCCGGCGGAGCCGGAGCGGTTCCCCATGCGGGCCGATGACGGCTACGACTTCCCACCCGGTGAGAGTTTGTCCTTTGTCCTTGTCTGCTTTGCGCTTGCTATGCTTTTAGCCGTGAACTTGACATTTTGCTTGCACTGGAACAACCACTCATGGTGAGGATGTGGACCCGGCCGAGGTCGCCGCGGCCAGGGGCAAGGGGAAGCGGGCCGCCTTCACCAGTGCTGCTCCGGCCGGAGGCGGCGCCAAGAAGATACGCCACCCCTGTCCTGCAGCCACCATGCCGAGCGTTGCCGGGTACGTGCCTCTATCTTCTTGGTACTTTTATTGACTTGGTCGTTTTTGCATTGCTCATTCCTTGTATTTCCGTGGCGAGGCTATGGCCTTGCCTGGCTCCGCTACCATCGCCACCATGTCCACCCCTCCGCCTGCTATAGAGGGGAGCGCGTCGGCTTCGGTGCCGAAGGCTGCGCCAGCTCCGGCTCGACGGTGGGTGCTGACCCCAGCATCTACTGGGTGGAGGAGCCGGTGGAGGTGCCACGGCCGGAGGTCCCCGTCCAGCCGGAGGTTAGGTCCTCCGCGGCCTCGGTCAGCGATGATGACATCCAGGTCACTGGCTGGACACCGGCTCGGGCTGCGCCGCCGTTGGACGCCCTCCTGGAGCAATTGTCGCAGGTGGCGCCTCTAGCCGTTCGCTAGGCTCGCCAGCTGGTGGAGGCACTGAAGAAGGGGCTCGGCCAAGCCAAGGCGCTGGGGGCCTCCGTCGAGGTATGTGCTCTATTGCCCATCTTGATGCTTGTTCACCATCTTGCGCTGCGGCTTGTTCTCACTTCTCTGTTTGTGCAGAGGGCTCTTGTCGACGCCGCCAAGACCTCACGGGACCTGGGCTGTAAGATCTCTAGCTCTGCCGCATCTTCTTGATTGCGCAATTTCTCGCGCTTCTTGTTGAATATTGGTTACCCTCCTGCATCTCTGCTGGCGGACCGGGACCGCAAGGTGGTCCGGCTGAAGGAGGAGGTCGCCCGGCTGGAGGACTCCAACAAGAAGCGCCAGGATCAGGTCGCTGAACTGACTGCGCAACAGCAGCAGATGGAGATCAAGGCTGGCAGGGCCAAGAAGACGGCGGACACTGGGCCGAGGCGCTGAAGAACCTGGAGGGACTTTAGCCACCCAGGTGGATGCCCTCAAGGTTTCCAAGGCGAAGGAGGCAATGGCGCTATCGGTGCTTTGCCAGATCGCCGAGATTGTCATCAGTAAGTGCCCTCAACTTGAGCCAATTTTGCCGTTTTAGCCTTTGTAGTCAGTATTTATTGTTGTTTCTTTTCCCGGCTGCATGTCAGTATCCTGAGGCGACGGATTAGGCGCTGGGCCGGATTCACGAGACGGATCCAGAGCGGGATCTCCACCCGGGGGAGCTGGTGGCGGTCGTCAGCGAGGAGGCGAACTGCTTCACGCCGCCGCTCTCGAGGTCTTTAACTATGTCTGGCCTGAAGCTGTCCCGCCTGCCTCCATGGCTGCGTTGGCCGAGCGTCTTTTGGGCACCCCGGATCTCATGAACATGGCCAGGGAGTGGGCAGCTCGTGGCGGCGCGGAGATGGTGCTGGAGCTATTGAAGTCCTGGTACCCGGATGTGGATCTATGGGGCCTCTCCTGTGGATTTCGCCAAGGGACCAGCTATGAACAGCTTCGCACCGAGGTTCCTGACATTTGCTCCTGTGGCGTGACGATCGGGAGCTTCGTTGCGCTCGACAGGGAGTTCAGGGACCAGGCTGGCACGGAGCGGTACTATCACAGCCCGGATGCGCCGCGCACTGATGCTCCGGCTACGCCGTAGACCGCCTCGACAGACATCGCCTCCAGTAGCCAGGCTCCAGCTGATGCCTCCGGCCCTTCTGCCCCTCAGTTAACTTGATCCCCGGTATGCCGAGAGTATTTGTGACTGAAAAACTTATCTTTTCTTTGTGCTGTGTGAACAATTGTCTGTGTTCTGGTTATTGAACTCTTGTGGGAGCATCACCTCCCTCTGTATATTTGCTCGTGCTCTTTTTCTTGCACTTTATGTTCTGCATTTTCTGCATGCTTGCTTCTGTGTGGGGGCGCGTGAGCACACCCACAGGGTGTAGTCCCTGAGGTTCGAGCCGGCTGGAGAATACAGCCGGGTCGAAGCTCCTTTGTGTTTTCTTGTTTGCAGGTTTCTATGTGGGGGCACGTGAGCGCACCCACAGGGTGTAGTCTCCGAGGTTCGGGCCGGATGGAGAGTACAACCGGGTCAAAGCTCCTTGACCTGCTCTGCTACCGTCTAGAAGCTACTTGCCTCCGGCTTGGGTGTTCGTCGTTGAACTTTGGCTCATGCAAGCATAGAAACAAACAAGTTGTTTGCCTGGTTAAACATATGCAAGTTCAAATTGTAATTTTAGATTTATTAGTTCTGAAATTTTTGCTGTTTTGTGCAAATCCAATGTCTTTTGCCTTTTCTCAGTGAGCATTGGCCAGTTTTGATGATGTTCCCTTGCTGGCTTTCAGCCGGAATCGAAGGGGTAGCTTAGTAGGCGTACTACACGATACTTCGGGTTTGGGTCATTGTCTTTGGGCGAGCGAGCGCAACCGGGTCGTCCAGACGTTTTTGTTTTCCTCGTGGCTTTTTCATGTTGGGGCCTTTGAGCGTTCTGCTCTTGCCGGATCTATCAGCCGGCTTGCGGTCTACAGCCGGAACCAAAGAGGAAGCCTTAGGAACCGCGTACAATACTTTGCCGCGTGGGTCGCGCAGCCATCTGGGCCAACCGGCGAGTCCCCGAGACGGATCGCCGGCTTCGGGGTTAAAGTAATGCAGCCGGAAAATCAATTTGTGTAGCATGACTTGCTTATTTATTACGGAGTCCCTGAGTTGTGTCGAGGCTCCCATGCTTGTTCATTACATGAAGGTAAGATACATACACTTCTTGCTCAAGTGTAAAATGGGCGAAGCAGGCTCGCGTTCCATGGGCGTTCAGTTTCTTCGCATGAGCGATCCATCTTGTTCTTTTCCGGCTTGTGGGCGTTGATGAGGTAGTATGAGTTGTTCTGCAGTGCCCAGCTGATGATGAATGTGCCCTCCCAAGGCGGAGACAGCTTGTGCACCCCCTTGGTGTCTTGAACTAGCCTTAGCACCAGGTCGCCCTCGTGGAACGAGACGCTGTGGATCCGGCTGGCGTGGTAGCGGTGCAAGTTTTGCTGGTAGATGGCGGATCTGGACAAGGCCAGCTCGCGCGCTTCTTCAAGGAGATCGACACTATCTTCTCGTGCTTCTTTAGCTTGTTGTTCTGTGTAGAGCAGTTTGTGGGGTGCGTCGAACTCGATGTCAATGGACAAAACCGCCTCTGCCCCGTAGACGAGGAAGAAAGGAGTGTACCAGTGGACCGGTTTGGCGTGGTGCGAAGGATCCAGAGTATAGCCGGGAGCTCCTCAATCCAGCAGCCGTGGGATCGCATTAGTGGTTTGATTAGCCGGGGCTTAATTCCGGCTAGGACTAGGCCATTTGCTTGCTCACACTGCCCATTGGACTAGGTGTGTGCCACGGATGCAAGGTCCAGGTGGATGCCCTTATCTCCGCATAATCGCGTGAAAGCTCCCTTGGCGAAATTTGTGCCGTTGTCGGTTATGATATTGTTGGGGTAGCCAAAGCGTGTGATTATGTCTGTGAAGATTTTGACCACTGTAGGTCCATCCAGCTTCTTTATTGGCTTTTCCTCTATCCACTTGGTGAACTTGTCCACGGCCACCAGCAAGTGTGTCATGCCGGATCGGGTTGTTTTGAAAGGGCCGACCATGTCCAGCCCCCAGACGGGAAACAGCCAGGTGATGGGAATTATCTTGAGTGCTGCGGACGGAGTGTGCTTCTGCTGGCTGAACCGCTGATAACCATTGCAAGCCTTGACGATCTTCTCAGCGTCTTCCAGCGCCGTGGGCCAGTAGAACCCATGGCGGAATGCCTTTGCCACTATGGCCCGTGACGACGCATGATGTTTGCATTCTCCCTAGTGGATGTCGACTAGCAGCCGGATTCCATCCTCTTGGCTCACACATCGCTGATAAATGCCGCCAACGCTACGCTTGTAGAGCCCGTTGTTGATCATGGTGTAAGCGCTGGCTCTGCGCTTCACCTGCCTTGCCCCTACCTCTTCTTCGGTGAGCTCTCCTCTGGCCAGGAAATCCATGAACGGCTTGGCCCATGTGGAGGTTTCCAGGATGGCGCACACTGCCTGCATCAGTAGATTCACTTCTGCCCGGATGACCGGGTCGGGCTCGTCCGGAGGCCGACCAGGTGGAGCAGCAGAGCCAGCAGCCTCTAGGCTGGAGGCGGCGCTTCCTGGGTGCGGCGAAGCCGTCACGGGGATCTTGGAGCCGGCAGTCCTCGGGTGCGGCGAAGTAGTTCCCGGGTGCGGTGAAGCCGTCGTGGATGCCTTGGAGCCGACAGTCCCCAGGTGCGTCGAAGCAGTTCCCGGGTGCGGTGAAGCCGTCGCGGATGCCTTGGAGCCGGCAGTCCCTGGGCCCACGTCCAATGTTATGGAGTCAGATTCGGGAGACAGCATGATTGACAGCTTGCGTAGGTGCTCAAGGGAGACTCCAGGAGGAATTGCTTGCCTTGTTGATCTGATGCGGGCGAGCGTGTCCGTGGCCTCGTTGTTTACCCTGGGAACATGGTGAAACTCACATCCTTCTAAACAGGCACATAGTTGTTGTACGAAGAACCGGTATAGAGCCATGTTTTCATCTCTGGCATCCCAATCGCCCGACACTTGCTGCACCACCAGATCAGAGTCTCCGAAGCATAGGATGCGCCGGATGCCTATCTCCTTTGCCATCTTGAGGCCGTGGATAAGCGCTTCATACTCAACGACGTTGTTGGACACGCAGAAGTGGATCTCCAGCACGTATTCTAGCCGGTCTACTTTTGGAGAGGTGATGACCACTCCAGCTCCGAGCCGTCCATACATCTTGGAGCCGTCGAAGTGCAGCTTCCAATGCGTGGAATCAGGGCAAGGCGGTAGGTAATGCGTTTTTGCCCAATCAACGAGGAAATCTGCCAAGGCCTGAGACTTGATCGCCATTCTTGGCTCGTATTGTATGTTGCGGGCGGCAAGCTCTATGGCCCATTTCGCCACCCGGCCTGTGGCGTCTCTGTTGCCGATGATCTCCAAGAGTGGCGCTAGCGCCACCACCCGGATGGAATGTTCTTGGAAATAGTGCTTCAATTTCTTGGCGGCCATGTACACACCATAAACCAGCTTCAGGTAATGAGGGTAGTTCTGCTTCGAGAGCGAGAGTACCTCACTTAGGTAGTACACCGGTCGTTGCACCGGCTGCACTTTTCCTTCTTCCGGCCTCTCCACTACTAGCACCACACTGACAACCCTATTGGTCGCTGCGATGTACATCAACATGGGTTCCTTTGCTGCTGGTGCTGCCAGAATAGGTGGTGAGGTGAGCATGCGCTTGAGGTCACGGAAGGCTTCATCCGCCTGTGATGTCCAGACGAACTTGTCCGTCTTCTTCATGAGTTGGTATAGTGGAAGCGCTTTCTCGCCCAGCCGGCTGATGAACCGGCTGAGGGAGGCCAGGCATCCGGTGAAATTCTGGACATCTCTCAAGTTTTTGGGCGGCTGCATGCACTCGATTGCGCTGATCTTCTCCGGGTTCGCCTCGATTCCTCGCTCAGATACGAGAAAACCGAGGAGTTGGCCGACTGGGATGCTGAACACACACTTCTCCGGGTTCAGCTTCATCTAGAACCAGCGGAGGTTGGTGAATGTTTCCTTCAGATCTTCAAGGAGTGTCCGGCATTCCTTAGTCTTGACCACCACATCATCCACGTAGGCATGTACGTTTCTACCAATCGGAGTCTGCAAGCACTTCTGCATGCAGCGCTGGTATGTGGCTCCAATGTTCTTTATCCCGAACGGCATTGTGGTGTAACAGTAGGCTCCGTAAGGAGTGATGAATGCTATCTTTATTAGATCAGCAGGGTTCAGCTGGATCTGGTGGTAGCCGGAATACGCATCCAGAAACGACAATAGCTCGCAGCCGGCCATGGAATCGATCACTTGGTTTATCCTTGGCAGGGCGAATGGATCTTTGGGGCATGCTTTGTTCAGACTGGTGTAGTCAACACACATGCGCCAAGTCTTGTTCTTCTTCAGCACAAGTACGGGGTTTGCCAGCCATTCCGGGTGGAAAACCTCCATGATGAGTCTGGCTGCGAGCAGCCGGGTGATCTCCTCCCCAATTTTTCTTCTTTTTTCTTCTGCAAAGCGGCACAGTGACTGTTTGACTGGCTTTGCATTAGGCCTGACATGTAAAGAGTGCTCGGCGAGCTCCCTCGGGACACCTGGCATGTCCTTGGGGGACCATGCGAAGATATCCCGATTCTCACGGAGGAAGTCGATGAGCGTGCTTTCCTATTTGCTGTCAAGGCCGCCTCTGACCAGGAAAAACTTGTTCGGCTCATCCTCGTTCAGCAGGATCTTTCTCGTGCCCTTGGATGGCTTGAATTGTGCTTCTCCAGCCGGCTTGGGCTCGCCAGCTGGCATGTCCTTCTGCAGGGCTGCCACATTCTGCATGATTACGTGCTTCTCCTCCACAATGATCATGGCTTCTGCTATCTTGGATCCATCTATGGTGCACTCCACATACCGCCTGTAGCAGTCAACCATGGTGATGATGCCCTTGGGCCCAGGTTTCTTCATCTTGAGGTATGCGTAATGCGGTACCGCCATGAACTTGGTGAGCGCTGGGCGCCCCAGAATTGCGTGGTACGCGCTACAGAGGTTGACCACCTCGAACCAGATAGGCTCGCGGCGGAGGTTGTCCTCCGTGCCGAAGATGACGTGCAGCCGGATCTTCCCAATGGGGGAATGCGACGGGCCTGGGACGGCTCCCTGGAAGGAGGTGCTCGATGGCTCTAGCTACGACTCACTAATACCGAGCCGGTTGAGCGAGCTGCGGTACAGGAGGTTGATGCTGCTCCCTCTGTCCACGAGGATGCGGGAAAACCTGCAGGAATGCTTCTGGGAAACAATGATAGGATCCAGAACCATCGTGTAGGTGCCTGGGTTAGGCAGCTCAGCTGGCTGGTCCTTTCGGCTCCATGCAACGTCTTGCTCCGACTAGTTGAGGTACTGGGGAATGGGAGGAATGATTGCGTTCACTTCCGCCTCGTGATGCCTCTTGTTGTGCTTGGTCTCCGGCTCCGTGGTGAAGATGTGGTAGTTTCCCACCTGGCGGGGGTAGTTGTTGTCATCGTCTTCCCTTCGACGCTGGTTATTGCGATCGCCTGGCGGCCCGTCGGCTGGAGGAGGTGGCGCCTGTCCAGCCGATGCGCCAGCGATCTCCTCCATCTTTTTCGTCCAGGTGCACTAGCGTGTGGTATGCGTGGCGGGCTTGTTGCCTCCGCTATGGAACTTGCATGGCCCATCAAGCATCAACTCGATGGTGTACTTGGGCCTTGGAGGCCGGTCATCGGGCTTCTATCTCCGGCTTCCGCCTGTAGCCGGATCCTCCTGCAGTGCCGCTACCTGCCTGGAACCATATTGGTTGTCCGGCCGGTTGTCCTTTCTTTTGCCATGGTGGTTATCGTGCCGCCTGGAATTGTGGCTGTTCCCCTCTAACTGGCGTCGATCTATGGCGACGTCGACGATTATTTGCCCTTGGTCGTCCACCCAGACGGATCTTTTCATTGTCGCGTCGGCCATTGCGTACTTGTCCGCGATGGCCATGGTCTGGGCCATGTTGTGGGCTCCACCCGGCGAAGCTTATGCTTGAGCATAGTGCTGTCTCTACAGCCATTGATGAAGAAATCAACCACCTGGTGCTCGCGTACCCCCTCACAGGAGTTATGCATGCTTGTCCATCGGGTGATGTAGGAGCGATCAGATTCATCCGGTCCCTGCACGCAAATAGCAAGCTCGCTGGGTCGGCCCGGGCACTTGTAGGTGCCGGTGAAGTTGCGAACGAATGCCTGCTCGAAATCGATCCAAGCATTGATGCTGTTGTCGGGGAGGCTGTTGAGCCACGTCCTGGCTGAGTCGAGGAGCATGAGAGGGGCGTAGCGTACTGCTACCCGGCGGTTGCCATTGGCGATGCCTACGACGGTGGTGTAGTCCACTAGCCAGTCCTCCGGCTTGACCGAGTCGTTGTACTTTGGTGTATCCCTTGGGAGCAAAAATCCCTTTGGAAATGGTTCGTTTCGGATGCGTGGTCCGAAGCATCTTGAAACGGCTGGACTTTCTTCCTCCAACGCGCGTGACTGGACCAACATGTCAATTCGCGCGCGCACGTCCTGCTGTTCATCCGGCTCGAGCGGTCCTAGCCAGCCAGATAGGCGAGACTTGGGGAGCACTTCGCCTTTTCCAGCTTCATCGGCCGGCTCACGGTTTTTGCTGGTAACGGCCGCCGCGTCGTAGGCGTTGTGCCCACGGCCTGCAGATCCACCGCGTGGGCGGTTGCTCTACCTTGCTCTGTTTGGGAAGATGCCCTGCTGCCACCTGCAGCCGGCTCCGCCATCCGGCGAGCCGGTTGGGTTCTGCTGTTGCCAGCCATGCTGAGTTCTGCATCGGCCTGCTGCTTGTTCGCTGTGACCACGAGGAGCTGGACACGTGCCTGTTGGCAGAGCAGTTCCTCGCCCTCTAGGTGGCTTAGCTCTGCAACTGTCGCCTCCACGACCCTCATGTTTTTGGCAGGGGTGCTGTAGACCGTCTGCACCGCGGGCGTGCATGGATCAGCGGTGTGATCCATCTCCAAACCGAGGTTCCGGCCATACGGCTGGGCCTGGCGGCTAGTGCCAGGCAAGCGCATGAAGCCGTGCACGATGTCGTACTCCTGCATGGTGGCGTTCATCCGCCGTTGGGTGGCCGCCACCTTGCCAGCTTCCTCTAGAAGGTTCCGGCGGGTAGTCTCCAGGGCTGCCGCAGCTGCAGCTAGATCCGCCTCGATGGGGGTGATGGGGTTGCGGAGGTGCTCGATGGACGCGTTTATCAAGTCCGGGTTCAGGAGGCGTGAGTTAGTGGCGCGGCCGTCCACGTTGCGCTCCAGAGGTGGACGACGATTCTCCACCGAGCCTGCCATCATGACCTCGACGCTGCCGCTGGCGATGCACGAGGTGGGGAGACCAGGGGGCGTGCCGAAGATGGTGACGACCCCATGAGGGAAGGCTTCAAGGATGGTGACGACGTAGACGCGGTGCTCGCCGAAATGCACGATGGAGCCCCCGCTTGGGAAAACACCCTCATCGAAGTAGGACGCGTTGTCGAAGTAGGAGCCCATGGTGAGGACGAGGCCAGAGGCGACTCGCTCACTAGCGATGAGTGGAAGTCCCGTGCGAAAGATGATCCCAGCCAAAGCGCTGTGCTCCATGGTGGGTGCCAACTGTCGTAGTGTGGAACACGGCAGTACCATCGGGGATGGCTTGAAGGGGACAATCAGGATGCTATCGGTGGCTACTCGCAATGGTTTGGGCACAGATACAGCAAAGACAATGATGTACCCAGGTTCGGAGCCCTCTTGGCGAGGTAAAACTCCTACTCCTGCAAGGATCTACTATTGAAGGGGGCGAATGCCCAATACAGATGTTCCTTGAGCTGTTTCCTTAGCTAATTCTTGCTTGAAATTGTCTAAGTCCTTCCTCTCGTCTCTACCTAGAACCCTAGCACTACACCCCCTTATATACAGGTTGAGGAGGTAGCTTACAAGGTGGGTTCTAGGGTTTACCGTTTTGATTTGGGCCTTACAAAGTGGGCCGGATGGACAGGGACAAACGGTAGGCCCAGGTCCAGTCAAGCCTCTAGTACAGGGGAGGACCACGCTACAGTGCACCGCACCCCTGCTTTACTTGTCATCCGGCTCTTTATCCGTCAGCCGGTTCTTTATGCGTAAGCCTGAGCTTTCCTCGTCAGCCCTTTCTTAGCTCGTTAGCCTCCAGCTTTGGTGCAGTTGTCCGGTAGCACCGGCCAAGCCAGCCAGCCTGTCCGGTCAGAGGTGCGCTCAGCAAGGAGCGTCACCCCCACCGTACCATGGCTAGTGGATCCGAGGCGACCGGCTAGGAGCAGCCTCCCAGTCGGTTCTTCTGGCTACCCGGCTAGATGGGCCAGCCGGGGAAACTTGAATGCAGACCGGGTGGGGATTCCACCTGGCTGTGGTTCCTTGATCTGGGTCCAGACGGCCTGAGCTCTTTGGAGCCAGCCGGTTGGTACCGTCTTGACCTACCTGGGGGTCATCCCCCTGACAAGCATGCATTCTACCACCAACTTGAAAGATGCTGCATCACCACACCTCATTGGATGTGTGTGTGTATCAATGTGCATCATTGTAGTTTTAGGAAAAGAACACATGCAGTGATGCCACTCCAGCATGTGCTCTCCAACCATGTCTAGGAACCCTGGCAGCATGCTGGGACTCAACATCAGCATGCATTCTACCACCATCTTGAAAAATGCTGCATCACCACACCTCATTAGATGTGTGTGTGTGTCAGTGTGCATCATTCTGGTTTTAGAAAAGAACACATGCAGTGATGCCACCACAACATGTGTGTTCTTTTCATAAACTACATGGATCCACTAGAGTTCATTGCATGTGTGTTCTTTTCATAAACCATATGGATCCACTAGAGTTCATTGCATGTATGTTATTTTCATAAACCACATGGATCCACTAGAGTTCATTGATGTGTGTGAGTGTATCAGTGTGCATCATTGTGGTTTTAGGAAAATAACACATGTAGTGATGCCACTCTAGCATGTGGTGTCCAACCATGTCCAGGAACCCTGGCAGCATGCTGGGATTCAACTGCGGCATGTATTCTACCACCAACTCGAAATATGCCGCATCACCACACCTCATTGGATGTGTGTGTATTAGTGTGCATCATTGTGGTTCTGGAAAAGAACATATGAAGTGATGCCACCATAGCATGTGTGTTCTTTTCATAAACAACATGGGTCCACTAGAGTTCATTGCATGTGTGTGCTTTTCATAAACCACATGGATCCACTAGAGTTCATTGGATGTGTCTGTGTGTATTAGTGTGCATCATTATGGTTTTAGGAAAAGAACACATGCATTAATGCCAATCCAACATGTGGTGTCCAACCATGTCTAGGAACCCTGGCAGCATGCTGGGATTCAACTGCAGCTTGCATTCAACCACTTGCTTGACAGATGATGCATCACCACCCTCATTGGATGTGTGGGTGTATCAGTCTGCATCATTGTGGTTTTAGGAAAAGAACACATGCAGTGATGCCACTCCAGCATGTGGTGTCCAACCATGTCCAGGAACCCTGACAGCATGCTGGGATTCAACTGTAGCATGCATTCTAGCACCAGCTTGAAAGATGCTGCATCATCACACCTAAATTGGATGTGTGTGTGTGTGTCAGTGTGCATCATTGTGGTTTTGGAAAAGAACACATGCACTAATGCCACCATAGTATGTGTGTTCTTTTCATAAACCACATGGATCCACTAGAGTTCATTGAATGTGTATTCTTTTCATAAACCACATGGATCCACTAGAGTTCATTGCATGTGTATTATTTTTGTAAACCACATGGATCCACTAGAGTTCATTGCATGTGTGTTCTTTTCCTAAACCACATGGATCCACTAGAGTTCATTGGATGTGTGTTATTTTCATAAACCACATGGATCCACTAGAGTTCATTGCATGTGTGTTCTTTCCATAAACCACATGGATCCACTAGAGTTCATTGGATGTGTGTTATTTTCATAAACCACATGGATCCACTAGAGTTCATTGCATGTGTGTTCTTTTCATAAACCACATGGATCCACTAGAGTTCATTGGATGTGTGTGTATATCAGTGTGCATCATTGTGGTTTTAGGATATGAACACATGCAATGATGCCACTCTAGCATGTGGTGTCCAACCATGTCCATGTACCCTGGCAGCATGCTGGGATTCAACTGCAACATGCATTCTACCACCAGCTTGAAAGATGCTAGATCACCACAACTCATTGGATGTGATGTGTGTGTTTGTGTCAGTGTGCATCATTGTGGTTTTGGGATAGAACACATGAAGTGATGCCACTCCAACATGTGTGTTCTTTTCATAAACCACATGGATCCACTAGAGTTCATTGCATGCGTGTTCTTTTCATAAACCACATGGATCAACTAGAGTTCATTGGATGTGTGTGTATAAGTGTGCATCATTGTGGTTTTAGGAAAAGAACACATGCAATAATGCCACTCCAGCATGTGGTATCCAACCATGTCCAGGAACCCTGGTAGCATGCTGGGATTCAACTGCACCATGCATTCTACCACCAGTTTGAAAGATGTTGCATCGCCACACCTCATTGGATGTCTGTGTGTGTATCAGTGTCCATCATTGTGGTTTTAGGAAAATAACACATGCAATGATGCCACTCCAGCATGTGGTGTCCAACCATGTCCAGGAACCCTGTAAGCATGCTAGGATTCAACTGCAACATGCATTCTACCACCATCTTGAAAGATGCTGCATCACCACACCTCATTGGATGTGTGTGTGTGTCAGTGTGCATCATTGTAGTTTTTGAAAAGAACACTTTCAGTGATGCCACCACAATATGTGTGTTCTTTTCATAAACCACATGGATCCACTAGAGTTCATTGCATGTGTGTTCTTTTCATATACCACATGGACCCACTAGAGTTCACTGGATGTGTGTTATTTTCATAAACCACATGGATCCACTAGAGTTTGTTGCATGTGTGTTCTTTTCATAAACCACATGGATCCACTAGAGTTCATTGGATGTGAGTTATTTTCATAAACCACATGGATCCACTAGAGTTCATTTGATGTGTGTGTGTGTGTATTAGTGTGCATCATTGTGGTTTTAGGAAAAGAACACATGCAATGATGCCACTCCAGCATGTGGTGTCCAACCATGTCTAGGAACCCTAGCAGCATGCTGGGATTCAACTGCAGCATGCATTCTACCACCAGCTCGAAAGATACCGCATCACCACACCTCATTGGATGTGTGTGTATTAGTGTGCATCATTGTTGTTTTGGAAAAGAATATATGCAGCGATGCCACCACAACATGTGTGTTCTTTTCATAAACCACATGGATCCACTAGAGTTCATTGCATGTGTGTTCTTTCCATAAACCACATGGATCCACTAGAGTCATTGCATGTGTGTTCTTTTCATAAACCACATGGATCCACTAATGGTGGCTGTTAGATCGAGTCTTCTAGAAGGCACGCCCCAACACACTTGTTCTGCATGACGATTGTTACATACCATTCAATCGGGGTGCTTGGATGATTGGGGTGGTTCTTCGTAAAAGTGATCCGCGAGTAGGCTGTTCTACGACATGATTGGCCATGCTTACTGTTTGCTAGCTCTGGACAAACTGGCAACACCGCATGCTCCCCTTTTGCTAGTGTCACGTGTTCCGTGGGCCACCTGCCAGTGTCACGTCCCCTCTACCACTCTTCGTCCCCATACTTCTCTTCCTTCCCCTCGAAGCCACTTTCCCCACTTCTCTCCCATCCTGCCATACCCGAAAGCCGACAGCGCCTCCAGCAATCTCTCCCGCAGCCACCCTAGTCCCCACCCTCTTTCACCATGGGTTCAAGGGGAGACGGTGAGGAAATGCGTCGTGATGACAGGGACGGTGATTTTGATGTGAGTTGTCTCATCTCTAATAGCTATGGCCATTTACCTATTTTGAGCTAGATCTACTCTGATTACTCATGCACGTATGATGTGTTAGGCCAACTAGACATTGTACGACTCCGACTATCATGGTTTAGCGGAGGAAGACAGTCCTTCGCTGTGTCAACATGGATATGTGCCTACTAAATTTGTAGTGTTCGAAGGACGAAACGCAGGTAGGAAGTTTTTAGGGTGTCGAGGACATGGTGCAATGTTACCAGGCAGAAGTTGCGGTGTTGTCAAATGGGTAGATCCAGAGTGGCCCAAATCGATGTAGAAAACACTAGACAAACTATAGGATATGACTATTGAGTTGAAAGAATCCATAATTAGCTCACTTCTTGAGAGTGCTGAGATGAAGTTATTTGACCATGTTGACACAACTAAGCTTAACCGAGATCTCAGGAGGGTGCATGACAAGGTTAGCAAAGTCGAGAAGGAGAGGGACGCGGCGTTGGCCCTGAAGGCTAAAGCAGAGCAAGAAATGACTCAAGCAAGGAATGAACTTCACTAGGCCAAAGTCCTGTAGTTCACAAATACAGGTATTCCCAAGTGCATGAAGATAAATACAGAGAAACAATTTAAGCTGTAAAAGGAAGATGCTAAAACGACGGAGCAGACGATTCGATCCTTGCTCTCACAGGAAGATGCACATCGGGCTATGATTAGGAAGATCAAGGAGATGTGTGATAACTAGTTCGATTTAGCTTGAGCTCTGTACTTTTTAAGTTGTAATAGTAGTACCTGTTGACCTACCGGTCTAAAATAGTGGTCTTGGAGTCCTGGGAGAGAAAAATTGGCCGCCCGTTAATTTGTCTTAGCCCTCCATTACTTCCTTTTGTCTAATGATGGTGGTATTATGATTTTGGTGGCTTGTTTTAACATAACCTATGTGGATTGTGCCACATGCAAATGGCACAACCACAATTTATAAACTAGAAGCACGTACACCCTATTACTGGAGATCCGGGAGCTTCGTCAAACGGGCTCAAGATTAGGCCAGAAAGTGGTGCCAATTTCCTCATTATTTGGGCATCATCGGTTGCCATTGCTTTTTTATGTTGCCATGCCATTGTGCAACAGCTGAAATAAATTGCTGCTTCGTGGAGTGTAGCAGCTTAAATAATTTATTTCTGTGCCACTAACATTTCATCGAATTTGGAGACCTCCTGCCCCTCAGGAATCGAGGAACCGGTGCTGCGTGTTTTCAGATAGTTGTGGCACAATCACAATTTCAGATTCAACTAGTGTCTCGGCCGTTTCCAAACCTCAAGTCGCGGTACATTTTACTCCGAGAACGTGGGTAAATTGTTTCGCCCAACAAGTTCCACGCATAGAGCTTCAGAATTTAACCGAATTACATATATAGGTTCAAGTTCAACACATTATTATGCATCTTAATTGCCAGCAGCCTTCTTCCCCTACCTGGGTGCCAAGCCTTCACGTCCACTAGCTTCTTCATTTCCTGCCTTCTTCCTCTTCCTTGGTGCCAATTTTCTTAGGTTCACGTACTCTGCATCGCCGGGATAATCAGCACCAAAATCGTGTCCAGCATCATCACTCCACTCGTTTTTAGTTTCTTCTGGCAGAAAAATGAATATCACGGCAACCATGTTTCTAACCTTGTGGCGCTTACTGCCAAAGAAACAGGACTATTGCATAACTGCCTAATATCTACAGAGTAAACAAAACAAAAATTACAATTCAGCACAAACATGTGAACCCCAAGAGATGTTTGCTTACCAGGAGCTAATTGGGTTCGAGCGACCACCTTATCCGAGAATAGAAGGGCGAATTCCACTTACAGCAGCTTCCACATCCAGTACATCACAATTCAGCGTAAACATGCAAGCCAAAGCATACCTTGTCATGAACCAGATTAGCGGACTGTCACACGTTAGAGGAACCATGATGCCTCGTTCATCCATGAAGCTGAACTTTGCAGTCTGCTTCGGCCCTATTTCAGCATGTTTACATAGAGCATCAACCATACCAGGGATAATGCAGATCTGCACATGTGCTTCTTCCATCGTGAGATAATGGTGTCCAGAACACTTGCCCTTCACTCCTAATTTAGAGTCATAGCTGAAGAGGGATACCGCAACCAGGTAAGGGTGGTCCACGAAGATCCCACTTGACAGAAAACTATGGACAAAAAATGTTTGTCAGCATTGGGCTAGCTAAACAAATCTAGGTGTAGGCAGCTTAGCAGTTATAGTTAGTGCGAATAGCAAAGAGAAGAGTAGCTCACCCACATGTAGCTAGAACTTCTTCCTCCTTGGTAGTAGGATCTTCCATCCTACATGCTTCTCAGCTCGTCGGCGGAGGAGGCGGGCTAGAGCCTCGCAACGGCGGCTACGACATGCGACATTGGACCTCGGGATCAATGAATGGGCGCAAAAACTTGACGTCAGAAGTAAAATGCCTGAAGGGATCGTTCTTCTTGGAGGTTGGATTTCAACATCGCCGGTGCTAGGGGAATGGAGGGAGTGGATTTGTGAAATTGGTCAACGCACCAAGCCACTTAGTTCCTCAATTTTCCTAAGAGGTTGCCGCGTTGGTGCTCACGTCACAGACAGATGATCGACATGTGGGTACCGACCGTCTACTTCATGGGGAGGTTTTACGAAATGTTTGAATTTGGTTGAGGTGAGATGAGTTTGCCTCGAAATGGCCCCTCTCGATAGTTGGCAACCCAACTTTGCGAAATGCGGCAATTACAGGCAACTTGGGTACCACGATGCACTCACCCAGGAACTTTTGGGAAACGAACCAACAATCCCCCTTGGGCTTCCGATAGCTTGGCGTCGGTCTCTAGCGACAGAACCTCGAGCTTCTTCTGGCGCTGAGTCGTCGCTGCCTCCCGAGCAGAGACATCTTTCTCCTGGGCCAATAAGGCGCCCCCAATTCGAGAGGCCTGGTCCTTGGCGTCAGCGAGGATTTTCGCCGCCCGGGCCGATGTGTCCAGCTGTATGCCCTCCACATCCACACGAACACGCTCCCTCTCGGAGGCCACCGTTTTTAGAGCCTCCGTAAGCTGCTCCCATTCCTGGATTAGCCGACGGTCCTCGCGAACCGCGTCTACCAGGAACTGGTCCAGCTCGACACGAAGGCCAGAAACGAGCTTCCCTAGGAGCTCGGTGTGGGGAAGTACCCCGGCTTAGCCACAATCAGGGCCCGAGACTCGCTAGGTTGTGCGCCAGAAGGATCCTCCCCCGGAGCGCCTGGTGGGTGCGTAGGGGTCAAGGGGGCTGGCCTAGGGGATGCCCGGCCTATGGAAGCCTCGCCCTCCAGCGGCCCCTTCCCCGCACTTGCGTCGGCTGGCCCCGTGACATCCGCCGCCTGGTCCGTAGTCAGGGGAGCAGCCTCGAGAGGAGAGCCCAGAAGGTGCTCGTCGCCCACCTCGGTCACCTCCGAGGCTGAAGGCCCCGAGATGACAAGGGTGGGAACTTCCTGAGGAGGGGAGATGTCCGCCTCCTCTTTAGGTGCCATTAGCACGGCCAGGGCCTCACTCGGCAAGACTAGTGGGTGTACAACCAGTCAGATCTTCCGAGAGGTGGTCCTATTCACTCGTGGCTGTTTTTGTGGGCGGCCATCGCTGCAAGGAATTCTCCGAGTGAGCTAAGGTCAGATAGCACGAGAAGGAATTGCGGCCTACCGGTCAATACCTGCTGCTGCCCCTGGTCGAGGACTGCATGCCCCAGCGGCCCCGTTTTGTGCTAAGGGGGAGGAAGCCCCCGGCGGGACGGGGCTCGCCGCCACGCGAAACGGCCCCCTCCAGAGGAGGGCTTCCCTTGCGGTTTCCCATCTGTCGAGACGCCTCCTGAGAGTCGACCCCGGAAGAAGGGACCCCTACTCCTGCAATTTTCCCTACCGCGGTCCCAGGGGAGCCCTCAGATGAGGTGGCAGTGGAGGAAGCCACGTCCATAGGATCCGGACGCTCACCCATGTAGCTAGGGGGACAATTCCCCACTCGCCGAACCGGGGTAGGGTGGACCGAATCTCTGCCCCATGGGGATCAAGGTAAAGAGGGATGACCCCCTCGGGAAGCTCGGAGGCAGCAGGGGTGTGCAAGAGCTCATGGATTAAGCCCACCACAATAGAATGGTCAACACTATCCCCAAGAGCTAGGTGGTATCCCATAGAGAAGTCCCATAGATCCTTGTTGTGCTTCTACAACGGAGCGATCTTGAGGCGAATGAACTCCATGGCAATAAGAGGTCCCATCAGACCCGAGGAGTTGAGCCTCTCGACGAAGGTGGTGATGGCTTCCATCTTGTCCCCCTCCAGGGTTGCCATGGACCATCTGCTGTTGAATTTCTCGGACAGCGCCGCGGGGATCAAGGCGGGGACTATCCTCCACCATGTCCATCAGGACCCATCGCTTGCAGAAGTCATCCACGTGCTTCGTCTAGCCCATTTGGGGGCCAAACGACCCCTCCTTCACAAAGGAGGTCCAACCGGCACCGTGCTTGGGGGAGGTGAGGAAGAGAGGATACATGTGGCACAGTAGCGCCACAGAAGGATTCACCCCACGGACATCTCGCACCAGCAGGCGAAGATAGCCAAGGAGGTGACGGAGTTGGGATGCAGGTGGAGGGCGCAGATATGGTAGTGCTCCAGAACCGCCATGAAGAAGGGGGAGAATGGTTGGACCAACCCGCGATGATAGTGTGATAGAAGAACGGGTGCAGCGGGCCCGGGAGACCCACCGGATCCACCGATCCAGGCCATACCCGGGTCCTCCCCCACTTGTTTTGGTTGGTGGCCAGCTGCAGGTGGCAGCGGTCAAGGCCGGAATCTGTCTTGGTGCTAGAAGGAAGTAGCACCTCTCCCGTCTCCTCCTCCCCCTCCCCCTCTTCTTCTCGAGGGGGGCTAGGCGGATGACGCTTCCCCTTCGCCGGGGCCAGAGCTTCACGGCGAGACAGCTCGCACTGCTTGTGGGGGATATTTAATGAGGGAAGCAAGGAAAGAACAACATGCGGAGAAGAATAGATCTCCACTCAACCGAGGCGCCCCCCCCTTTTTATGGGTTGGGGGTGTTTCCGCTCGGGAGCGCGTCTCTCAAGAAGGTGCATAAAGGGCCTGGAATGGCCCACGTCTAGTGAGGCACCAAACGTCGTGGTGGCCGTCCAGGCCCTCTGCAGCCTAGACATGGCACTTGGCCGGAGCGGTCGGGGGCTACTGTCGGATAGCTGGTACTGGGGGTACCTCGATCCGTCTATGTCTGGCTACCTCCACAGTCCCGGGAAGGCCTCACGAGGGAGGGTTTCCCCCCTCGCGAGGTATGTTAGGGCCCCACCTCTGGAGGCCTCTGGAAGGGGAAGTCGTGAGGTCGACGCGACCCCTTCCCGAGGAAAACGACAAGCATGGCTGACGCATTGGATGCTCCGTTTCCAACGGCCCCTAGGGTCAGGATTCAGTCAAAGGTAGAGCCGACAAGGCCCTGACCGGATGACGGACGACATGTGCGCGTGCAGGCCTGCCTTTAGGTACTTTGGTGCAAGGAAGGGAGCATGCAACGCTGGATGATGACAAGGAGCGCCAGAAGGGGAGCGCTTTATCGACGGGCAGAGGAGCGCCCAACACCCAAGACCTGGTCCACCAAAAAGTAGTCTCCTAGGCGAGGATCACAAGGGCAGCACTGTGGTGACCCTCCCCGTCTATGGAACAAGGGGAGAGGCCCGATGCCGCCCTATATAAAGAGCCCTTCTCCTACCTTGCAAGGGGACGGATCCCTAAGATCTAAAAAACCCTAGACTTTCATCCACCATTGTAACCTCGCAAGGCAAGAAAGCAATACAACCAAGTAGGAGTAGGGGCTTTACCTCCTCACGAGGGTCCCGAACCTAGGTAAAAAAACGGTGTCAACCCTCTGTCATGCATCCACTCCGTCGTCATAGCCGTCGTCGAGCTCCTTTGGAATTGCGTGTTCAGCCCCCTCACGAACCAAGGGATCGTTGGACCCTAGTTCCTTCGCGGGACAAATTTCTAACAAAGGGTATATGGTGGAAACCAGAATACATATCTACAAATGATAATAGTTCACATCTAGCAGTGGATTCAATCACTTGAACGATCCGAGGTAAAGGAAATGGATCCTTAGGACAAGCCCTTGTTCAAGTTTGTGTAATCGATACACATACGCACAACTACTAGGACATTCTTCTCTACCAGGGCTAGATTTGATAACCAGTCCGGGTGTAGCACTTCTATGATGAACTCGACTCCGAGCAGTCAAGCTATCTCATCCCCGATAACCTTTCTCATGTCTTCAGCGAAGCAGTGGAGAGGTTGCTTCACTGGCCTTGCATCCATCTTGACATGCAATGAGTTCTGGGCCAACTCCCTCGGAACACCTGGCAAGTCATGTGTTGACCATGCAAAGATATCCCAATTCTCACAAAGGAAGTTGACGAGCTTGTTTTCCTATTTTTTAGTTAAGCAGTCACCAATTGTGACGGTGCGCTTAGGGAAGTCACCATCAATCTCGATCTTCTTGGTCTCCTTTATTTCCTGGAAGGCCACACTACCATGCGAGTTACTCATAGTCGGCATACCAAGCTAATCCAACTGTGCCAAAGCTACTACATCATGAATTCACTTCTTCTCCTGGGCAATGACCAATGACTCAACCAATGAGGATCTAGACAAGGAACACTCCATTGAGCACTTGTAATTTCACGCAATGGTGATGACACCATTTGGACCCGACATCTTCATCTTCAGGTAGCTAATATGAGTGGAGGCCATGAAATTTTCTAATGTCGGTCTACTGAGCAAAGCATGGTAGGAGATGGTGAGGTCAACTACCTCAAACAACAGATTTTCAGTCCAACAATTTTCCTTGGTGCTGAATAGAACATCAATCTGGATCTTTCCCATTGGCTCACATGACACTCCCGACAGTGTAATGTGGTCTTGGTTGGCTCTAGCATGTTCTCCTTGATGCCCATCTTTAGCATAGTATCTTGATATAGTATGTTGATACTGATCCCATCATCAATGAGAACCTTGGTGAACTTGACATTTATGTTGGGCCCAATGAATGTTGGGTCCAACACCAAAGCATATCCTCCTAGATTCAGCATAACTTTAGGATGATCGTTGATGATCCAAGTGATTTCCTGATCAGACTAGTACATGAATCTCGGAACTACTGGCATTACCGTATTTACTTCCATATGCCCCCTCTGCTGGCTTTGCTTATCTATTGCTTCAGTCATGTAGACCACATAGCTCTGGTGATGCTCTCAATACTCATTCTGCCCCCCTTGGCTAGCATTGCAATTGTCATTCCCTTTATATCCCACCTGATTCATAGCTTCTCTCATGTCTGAGTTATCATATCTCGGCTGTACAATCAATTCTTGAGTGTTTGCTCCTGTGAGTAGTGGTGGAGGAGGTGGTAAGTTCCCCTCTCCTTTCCCTGCATGCTAGAACTAGCTGCACTATCGAGTTATGTGATTTTCCAGCTTACTCGTGTTCCGTATATGAAAACTACAAGGTTGATCAAGAATCATTTCGAAGGTGTACTTTGTCCTATCATGCCACAACTTATTTTGATCGCCCCACTTCTTTTTTCCATCACCTTTCTACTCCCATTGGCCGTTATTATTTTGACACAGGTTGTTGCATGCATCGGGCTAGTCCTGCAGTACAACTACCACTTGATTTGTCTCGTACAGGTAATCTGGCCTATCAACTCTCCTCTTGCTGCGGTAATCATTGCAGTCATGCTTTTTTGACCGAGAACTATGAGGTAAAGCCCCACAACAAATTTTATTAAGAAACAAACAAAAGTAATAAAGTACAACGGGGGTTACCCCCAAAGACAAATTAGATACAAAACCTTAGCACTGAGAACTCATCAAGGCAAACCAGCTATCCAAGCAAGTAACTTATGTCGATGTTTTACTTTGACTCTAGACTGCAGGAGAGAGATACCATGAACAAACTTGCCTTTCCACGCAACAAAGGTGGGCTTTTCATTCCTGAAAATCTTCCCATTCCTTAATAACCATATATTCCAACAAGCTGTTATAAGCACCTCCATGAAAAAAGGCTGCCCAAAGCCCCTTTTAGCTTCTGCTACAACTGCTTAGATATTATCATAGATTGCCAGGAAATTTGTAAATAATTCCAAATGCGGACACTAAAGTTACACTCCAAAAACAAATGTGCTCTGTCCTCATAGCATCATAGTGGACAAAGTTCACAATCTGTGTCATATTTCACTTTCCAATGTCGTCTCTGCACCAAATCACGAGTGTTTAGTCTGTTAGGTAAAAGTAACTAGACAAAGACCTTGGTTTTCATAATACAACTTGACTTCTAGATACATTTGTATATGCTAGACACATAGATATGCAAATGAATAAGCTGATAAACTGCCATGGTGTGTACTGTTCTCCCCAACAATATGTTCATACATCATTCTGGCCAGTCCTCTGATTACTATTCAAAACAATATGAAGCTCACCCATCTCTTGGTAAGCTTGCTACGACATGGGCAAATAGAAGAGAGTTGTGATATCACTTGTTTGTAGCACCTGCTCTGTCGACAGTTGATCATTAATCACATACGATAATAATCATGGAAACCTTAAATTGAGCGGCCTATTTGAATCATTTAGGCACCAGTTATATAGCCAAAAATAAGAAAGTGTCTCCTCTGCCAAGCGTAACAGCAAATACCTCTCTAAAATTGTCAACCAATTTGAGTACATCTCGCCACCAAAATGATGCACAAAGTGATTCTGCAAGTGGGACCTGCCCCTTATAATGAGCATGCCACACCAGTTTAACCTAGGGAACATCTCTGTTATTATAAAACTTGCGGTCATGTTGCCTAGATGACCCGACCCCATCATGAGCCTGATCTTCTCTGCTTGGCTCAGCCGACATAAGTAGTAGTTGAGTGGGGTCACCTAGTGTGTACATATCAGCAATCTTGATTGTCTCAGCCAATGTATTTGACATTTCTCTCTGCAATTTTTGCCACAACATACTTCCATGCCGGCAACCTTGATCAAACCAAGTTATGGTTTGCGATTCAACAACTCCCTCATAGGGATTGCATAGTGTACTCCATCTCATGAGATATTCTCGGCCAGTCTCATTCTCCCTCTGCTTGCGCATGGAAAGTTTTTGAGGATGATTTGTCCTTTTGTATGTGCTAGTGAAGTTTGTGACAAAGGCCTCCTCAGAATCAAGCCAGCAGTTGATACTCTTCTCTGGAAAGTTATTCAACCAGATTCTAGCTGAATCTTCTAACATCTGCATGATATACCGCACTTTCCAACAATGATTTCCATTTGCCACATGCATAGCAGTGACATAGTCCGTTAACCAATCCTCGGCTTGGTACTGCCGTCATACTTTTTCATGGCACGAGATAACTCAAAGTTTGTCACTGGAGGTTCTCGCATGATTCGAGGTCCAAAGCAACTAGGACCTGGAGGGCCTTGCTTAAGCATTTCTGATAGATAGATTATGTCCAGTTTATACCGAGCATCATTTGCCGGCAGTTGATGATTCCCTACCCAGGACCCAAGTGGATTCACAATCATTTGGTGATCATACCTCGGGTATCCGGCATTCACCATGGTTGGATAACCATAATTGTAACGGTTTGCCATTGGTCACTGTCGTTGGATTGAGGACAAGTATGCCATGAGGGGGTCCTCGAGGCATGGGGAAGAGAGGGGTGTGAGACGTAAGGTGTTCCAAGACGGTGAGCACACAAGTTTACCCAGGTTCGAATCTACTGGTTTTGGACGGACCCTACTCCTGCTAGCAATCCAGTAATACGACAGAGCCGGATATGGGTTACAACGGTTTCGCATATGTGAGTTGAGATTGTAGACTATTGTGGCATGCCCTAAAGGCTGATCCTAGGATGGCTTATATAGATATCTGGCCTAGGGTTTACAGGAGAGACCTATTCGGCTACGACTAAGAGTTGGCTATAGAGTACATCCTGAACTACAAGTAACACTACATGCCTATGTCGGTAAGTCTTCTAGGCCTTCCCGTAGCCGGGTCTCCCTGACTGGGCCGCCCGTGAAGCAAAGCTCTAACCCGAAGTGGGCCACCCTGGTCAATGAGGCATAGTGAGTGTCGTTGTATTGGGAACGGCAGTACCTAAGGAGGTTAGATAGAGGTGTGGGGACTAGCAGGGAAGCTATCGACGGCGTCCGCAGGCGGGATTGGATACAAGCAAGTGTAGCGGGACGCAAGAAGTACCCAGGTTCGGGGCCCTCGCGATGAGGGCCCCTACTCCTGCCGGATCTGACTATGTGGAATACATGAATTACAAGTGCTCCTTGAGCTGTATGTGCTAGCTACTGCCTTAAATGCTGTATGACCAACCCCTTCTACTGAGGCCTTGCCTCTCCTTATATAGGCAGAGAGGCAAGGGTCTCACTGGCTAGTCCGACTGGCGGGCCCCACAGGCGGGTCCTAGCCGGCTAGTCATCTACAGTATCCAGTATGGTATGTCTTATCGGAGTACGAGCAGTATGGCTGTCGTAGGCACAGTGGACACCGTGCGAGCCCGTCGTCAGCACATGCCACTGTTCCTGCGTCATCCTCGCAAAGTCTTCGGTATGGCCGGGTGGTTGCCAGTCTTGTCATCGTACAGAGCGTACCGTGCACTGATACGCACATCGTCCCGTCCCACTGATTGGGTCCGGCTATGCCGCCGTATCCAGCTGCCTCTTGCTGATCCAGCTACCGGGGGATAGTCAGCCTGTTATACCCTGTCCAGCTGCATCTGGTCAGCTGGACACGATTCGACTGCCTGGCTTCTTGTCCGTTTCGGGTACCTGGGGATCGTCCCTCTGACACTAGCCCCCGAGCGCGTGTGGATTCCGCCCTTAGGCGAAATGTGCGCGCGCTCCTTCTTGTTTTTGAATTTGCGTCCGGCTGAGCGTGGCGGTTGCGCTACCTGTGACGTCAGTGCTGACGCCGGCCACGCGCGCACGTGCCATCATTGCTCTGCGGCGGGCAGCGTAATGTCCCGTCGCACGTCGCCTCGGAAAACCGCTGTACGGCGCTTCGGTTCTTGCTCCGGGATCTTCTGCGCATCCTACTTCGGCATACCGGATCCTGGGCGGCGGTTTGGGTGTGGGTTGCCTGGATGTGCGCCACGTGGTCCCATCAACTGTTGCCCTTCTGGCCCTTCAAAGGGACGCCGCGGGGGAGGCAGTTCCTTTCCTTCGCTCCCCCGCTGCAGTCTCCTCCTCCCCCGTGTGCTCCTGCTCCTGCGCCCTTGCCTTCTGCACCCTTGCCTTCTGCGCCATAGCCCACTGCACCGCCCGCTCGTCGTCGCCGTTGCTACAGGCCACCGCCAGTCTTCCGTCGTCGCTCCCCCCAGTCAGCCGGAGATGGCCGCCGACCGCGGGGCTTGGTGCGGCTCCTCCGTCACGGAGGACCACATCGCGAAGTACCGCGCCACCCGCGTTCTCCCGCCGGTGGAGGAGGTGGCGGTGCGGTTGGCACCAGTGGGGGAGGTGTCGCCGCACCCGGCGAAGGGGAAGCACGTCATCTTCCTCTCTCATCTAGCGCGCGGGTTCGCCCTTCCGGTAAATCCCTTCCTCCTGATGTTTCTCGCTTTCTTCGACCTCCATCTTCACCACCTCGGCTCCAATGCCGTTGGGACGCTGGCGCACTTCATGGCATTCTGCGAGAGCTATCTCGAGATCTAGCCGGATCTCGGGCTCTTCTGCCGGCTCTTCTGAGTCCGGCCGTAGGTGCAGTACACGAAGGGGCCGCTAGTTGTCTGTGGCGGCGCCTCCATCTACTCCCGCTCGCAATCCGGCTACCCCAAGTTCTTGCTTTAGGACACGGTACGGTTGTGGCACAAGTCGTACTTCTACGTCAAGAACGTCACCAACGTTGACCGGATAAATCTTCCGGCCTTCCAGGATGTCTAGTCCAGTCGGCAGAACTGGGACTTGAAGTTCCACGGCGACAAGGCGGAGACGGACGCGATGCTGGAGCGCATGCGCTCCCTCGTCACCTGCCGGCTAATCGGCCTGGACATCACTCTTAGCTGGATGTCCCGGCTGATGATGCTGATGCAGCAGCGGGCGCACAAGATGTGCTATTACTCCGGGCGGCTGGACCCGACCCGGTTGTCGCGCCGCGATCCCCGCTACCACAACTTGAAGGAGTGGTTGTGGACGATCAGCAAGGAGCGACTACTAGAGAACTGGAAGTTCAGTCTGGCGCCCTACAGCCGGGAGAACCGTGCGCCCCGGGTAAGTTGCTGTAGCCGAAACTTTTATTTGATCTTTCTGTGTAGTTTTCCTATTTTGTCTGACTGACTTCTTGCATTCGGCAGATCTTCGCTTGCATCCTTCGCGGGGAGGGCGAGGCTCCCCTCGAGGTATTCATTCCTGACTTGCCCGAGCCGCGCGCTCGGCGGTCCTGCGAGGAATCGGACGGGGACGACGATGCCTTCCCCAGCTGGAATGACGAGCCGACGGCCGACCCGCATGCGGAGGTGCACGAGGAGGAAGAGGCCGCTACGACCGTGGACCTGGCGACACGCTCCGCGATGGCCGGCGAGGCAGGCGGCAGCGGCTCTAGTCGTTCCGGCTCCCGCTGGCCTGCGACGGAGGAGCTGGCTCCCAAGAGGAGCCGGTCTGGCGCCCTGCCACCAAGCCGCCTTGGCCGGAAGAAGGGGCTGCCCCCAGTTGTGCCGGGGTACGTTCCTTCTCTCCCTTTTTCTTTCGGTGCTTTCTGTCTGCTTGCCCTTTTTCTTCTTTTTTTGGCTTTGGTTTATTTTGCCTTTGCCTTCTCCTCCTTCTCTTTAGCATGCTGGTCTCTTTCGGAGCCGCAAGCCCGGCACGAGCGCTGGCTGGATCGCTGCCCCGTGCCCCGACTGCGCCAACCGGCGCCCCTCCTTCTTCTGAGGCGCAGCCTTCGCCTCCCCCTCGAGCTGAGCCGACCGCCTCCGCCCAGCCGGAAGGTCCCCAACCAGAAGCGGAGCCCTCCCAGCCGGAAGGCTCCTCCGCAGGCATGCGGGGGGCTGCCGGCAAGGAGCTCGTCGTTGTTGGCGATGACAACTCCGACAAGGATCCTGGGGAGGAGTGGCGAACGGCGGTGGTCGCGGCGAAGGAGTCCTTGGCCCTCAACGCCGTGGACGACGACGCTTCCTCCGCCGCCTCGTTGTCGGACCTTGCCGCCGCGCTCAAGCTGGCGGTGAAGGAGATCCGGCTGCTGGAGGCCGCAGCCGATGAGAACCGGATGCTGGAGCAGAAGCTTGCTGCCGCCAACAGGACTTCCCAGAGTAAGCTCGCTTCTCTTGGCTTTTTTTTGTACTGATAGCTGGAATTTCCACAGCCATCCTCATGTGCGCTCAGCGCGAGATGGATCACTAGAAGAAAGTGAACGACCGGCTGAGCAAGTCCAATTCCACTATGCGGCTGCAGAACAAGGATTGGCACGCGAGGGTAGACGGTCTGGAGGCCACCATCAAGGAGCGCGACACCTCGCTCGCTAGCCGGGCCGAAGCCTTCACCCTTCTCGAGGCCCAGAACAAGGACCAAGAGAAGGACATCAAACGGCTAGCGATCAAGGAGAAGGCGCTGGTGGAGGAGCTGATGCAGGTCAGCCACACTGCCAAGGGTGAGTTCCTTTTCTCGTCTTCCTTTCTTTACAGATCCGGTAACCGGATCTGACCCTTTTTTCTGACAGCCTTTTACCCCGGCATAGACCTGCTGGCCTACAACCGGCTGCAGGAGAACTGGCTGGGAGCGCAGCAGACGACCCAGGAGCTCGTCGTCCTTCTTGGCGAGGAAGCTGCCAAGCTTCGTCAGGCGGCATGGGATGTCTTCTCCTTCATGTGGCCAGAGGCTCCGGTTCTGGAGACGATGGCGCAGCTGGCTGCGAAGGTGGGAGAGGTGCCGGCTGCGGTGGACCGGCTGCGGGACTTGGCGGCGCGGGCCGGAGCGGAGATGGCTCTAGCCCTGATGCTCTCCTGGTACAAGGACGCCCGCGTTGAGAAGATCGACGGTGGCTTCCGTGCTGGAGCCGATCTTGCCGCCATCCGCCAAGCCCATCCGGAGCTCCGCGGATCCGCCATCAAGATCGCCGACTACGTGGATCCCGACGAGGCGCTCACCGACTCGGAGTCCGTCGGCACTCCTGACGTGGACGGCCCGATGCCGCCGCCCGCAGGCGCTGGAACCGGATCAAGCTCTGCGCCTCCTCCGCCGCCCGAAGCTTCCGTCGGCCAAGATTCCCTTCACGGCAAGGGTCCTGCCGTCTAGTTATTGCCCCGGGATGCCGGGTGTATTTGTCTTGCCTTAGATGTCCATGAACCTTGTCTGTCTGTACCGGCTATCTTTGATGCCGGGTAACTTATGGGAGCTTCATCTCCCTTTTGTTTGTTAACGTTGAAATTCTTGAGTCTCCCTTAACTTGTGCGTTGAGTTTCCTTTTGATATTTTGCCGGCTTGCTCCGCCCGGCTATCCGAGTCCGGCTAGAAACTCTTAGTCGGACGAACTACACCTCCAGTGGGGGCGCGCTAGCGCACCCACTAGGTGTAGCCCCCGAGATTCGGAGTAGCTGGCGTAGCCAGGTGCTTCGAATCTTCCTTATTTCTCCCAAGTCTTCTAACTTTATCCGACTGGCCTCGTCCCAGTCGGCTGCTTTCGTCGGCTGAACGCCTTCAGCCGGGGGAACTAACATTCCAGTGGGGGCACGCAAGCGCACCCACTGGGTGTAGCCCCCGAGATTCGGAGTAGCTGGCATAGCCAGGTGCTTCAAATCTTCCTTGTCTTCTCTTGCTCCAGCCCTTGCCCTCACCTGGGCTCCCAACGGCCGGCTAAACGCCTTTAGCCGGTCGGGAACTACAAGATTCCACTGGGGGCGCACGAGCGCACCCAGTGGGTGTAGCCCCCGAGATTCGGAGCGCTTGATGAAGGCAAGGACTTCGAATCTTCTTGCCTTCTCCTGAATTCCGACTCGGGTAGTCGGACAAAAATGTACATACGCATACACACATGTCCACATAGGTTAGTAGGTTAGTCTGCCAAATTGTAGCCGGAAAACAGCTTGTTTTTTCGAAAACTGGCTTGTCCCTTTCTAGACACTTAGTCACTTTCCCGTGCGCTCTGCTGTTTTCGCTACATCCTTGCCGGGCAGCCGGGTTGCGGTCTGCAGCCGGAATCAAAGGGAGCTGACAGTACATTGCACACGGTACTAATGGCTTAGCAGCTGGATTGGTTCGAATCAGTCGCAGGGCCGGGACGCCTGGTCTGCTGCGTCTCCTCCCCGTTTTTCGTGTGGGATGCCTCGGGCTTTTGCTCTTGCTAGCCGGACAGCCGGGTTGCGGTCTGTAGCTGAGATGAAGAGTGGGCCTCTGACATCGCCACACACTACTCAGCCGGTTTGTTGACTTAGCAGGTCGGGCCAGCCGGCGAGCCCCTCGGGTAGGGGTTGCCAGAGCTAGAAAATTTGAACCGGAAAACAGGTGCACACACATTTCTAGCAAGGAGCCCCCGAGATTCTCGTGGGGGTCCGCATTTTCATTTATAGGGTTTTCGGGATACATACACTGCCTGGCGACTAGGTGTAAAACGGGCGTAGCAGGGCCGCGTTCCAGGGACGCTCGGTCTCCTCGTCTGATTTGTCCATCTTGTTCTTGCGCGGCTGCTGCGCGTCGATGAGGTAGTAGGAGTCGTTGGCAGCGCCCGGCTGATGATGAAGGGGCCCTCCCAGGGTGGTGATAAATTGTGCATGCCCTTCGTGTCTTGCACCAGCCGGAGAACCAGGTCACCCTCGCGGAATGCGACTGGGCGGATCCGGCTTGAATGGTAGTGACGTAGTCGCTGCTGGTACAGGGCTGATCTGGACAGGGCCAGCTCGCGGGCCTCCTCCAGAAGGTCCACTCTGTCCTCCCGCGCCTCCCTGTTGGCTTTTTCGTCGTACAGGAGCTTGCAAGGGGAGTCGAACTCGATGTCAGCGGAGAGGACGGCTTCCGATCTGTAGACCAGGAAGAATGGCGTGTAGCCGGTTGACCTATTCGGCGTGGTGTAGAGGCTCCATAGCATAGCCAGAAGTTCTTCGATCCAACATCCGGGTGACCACTCTAATGGCTCGACGAGGCGTGTCTTGATGCCGGCTAGCACCAAACCGTTTGCTCTTTCGACTTGCCCGTTGGATTGCGGGTGCGCGACGGAGGCGAGGTCCAGTCGGATGCCCTTGTTGCTGCAAAACCGGGCGAAGGCCCCCTTGGCGAAGTTCGTGCCATTGTCGGTGATGATGCTGTTGGGTTAGCCGAAGCGGTTGATGATGTCGGTGAAGAAGGTAATAATCGTCGCCCCATCCAGCTTCCGGATAGGCTTGGCCTCGATCCACTTTGTGAACTTGTCCACCGCTACCAGTAGGTGGGTCATGCCTGCGCGTGCTCGCTTGGAAGGACCGACCATGTCGAGGCCCCAAACCGCGAAGGGCCAGGTGATGGGTATGGTCTTGAGTACCGAAGTTAGCATGTGCCTGAGCTGACCGAAGCGTTGGCACCCATTGCATGCGCGGACCAGCTGCTCAGAGTCCTCGAGGGCGGTGGGCCAATAGAAACCATGGCGGAATGCCTTGGCGACTATCGCCCTTGACGAAGCGTGGTGCCCGCACTCGCCCAGGTGGATATCTTTGAGTAGCCAGTAGCCCGTGTCCACATCGACACATCTTTGGAAGATACCGGATACGCTGCGCTTGTACATCTCGCCGTTTAGGATGGTGTACGTGTGCGCGCGGCGCCGGATTTTCCTGGCCTCCACCTCGTCGTCCGGGAGTTCTCCATTGGCGATGTAGCTCATGAAGGGCTATGCCCAGGATGGCACTTCCTGAATGACGAGGACGCTCCTGTCCTCCGGCTGACGGATGTCAGGGGGTCGTCCGGGTGGCGTACCCGGGACGTTAGCCCCCGAGCCACTAGGCGAGCCGGCAGCCCCCGGGTCTTGTGAGCCGGAAGGCACTGCCTGGCCGGAATTGGTGCTTCGAATCTTTTTCTTCGGCGGTTCTGCCGGCTCTGGTTCTGCCGTTCTGTCAGCCGGAACGCTTCCTGCCCATCTGATGGAGTCTGATTCTGGTGACGGGTTGATGGATGGCTTGCGCAGGTGCTCCAAGGAGACCCCTGGTGGGATGGCCTGCCTGGTGGATCCAATCTTGGAGAGCGCATCGGCTGCCTCGTTGTTGATGTGGGGGACGTGGTGAAACTCGCACCCGTCGAAGGAGGCGCTGAGCTTCTGGATGTGGAATCGGTAGAGAGCCATGTTTGCATCTCTAGCGTCCCATTCTCCGGACACCTGCTGCACCACTAAGTCCGAATCACCGAAGCACAGGATCCAGTTGACACCGATCTCCTTGGCCAGCCAGAGCCCGTGCGCCAGTGCCTCGTATTCGGCTACGTTGTTGGAGGCCTTGAAGTGGATATGCAGCACGTACTCCAGCCGGTCTCCTTTGGGCGAGGTGAGCACGATGCCGGCTCCAAAGCCCCCGAGCATCTTCGACCCGTCGAAGTGCATCCGCTAGTGGTCCGACTCCGGAGCCAGTGGGAGATACTGGGTCTCGGCCCAGTCGACGAGGAAGTCTGCCAACGCATGCGACTTGATCGTGAGCCGGGGCTCGTACTGGATGGAGTAGGCGGCGAGATCGATGGCCCAGCGACTCGGCCAGTGGCATCCTTGTTGCCGATGATTTCCGAAAGGGGTGCAGTGCAGACGACCTTAATCGGGTGCTCCTTGAAGTATTGCTTGAGCTTCTTGCATGCCAGGTACACGCCATAGCACATCTTCTGGTAGTGGGGGTAGTTCTGCTTGGAGAGGGAGAGAACCTCGCTGAGGTAGTAGACGGGTCTCTGAACCGGCTGAGCCTTGCCTTCCTCGGGGCGCTCCACCACTAGGACGACGCTGACGACCTGGCTGATGGCTGCTATATACAGCAACATCGGCTCCTTGCTAGCCGGCGTGGCTAGAACCGGTGATGTGGATAGCACGCGCTTGAGGTCGTGAAACGCGGTGTCGGCTTGCGAAGTCCAGGAGAACTTGTCCGTCTTCTTCATCAGCTGGTACAACGGGAGTGCCTTCTCCCCCAGCCGGCTGACGAAGCGACTGAGGGAAGCCAGGCATCCGGTGAACTTCTGGACCCCAAATAGGTTCCTGGGCGGCTGCATCCTCTCGATGGCCGCGATCTTCTCCGGATTCGCCTCGATACCTCGTTGTGATACGAGGAAACCGAGGAGCTGGACGGACGGCACCCTGAAGACGCACTTTTCCGGGTTCAGCTTCATCCGGTATTGGCGGAGGTTGCAAATGTTTCTCCCAGATCCTCGAGGAGGGTGCACTTCTCCTTGGTCTTGATGACCATGTCATCCACGTAAGCGTGCATGTTTCGGCATATCTACGAGTGCAAGCATTTCTGCATACATCGCTGATAGGTGGCGCCTACGTTCTTTAGGCCGAAAGGCATGGTTACATAGCAGAAAGCCCCGTAGGGGGTGATAAATGATGTCTTAATCTGATCAACCAGGTTTAGCCGGATCTGATTGTACCCGGAATAGCAATCTAGAAAAGACAACAAATCATAGCCGGCCGTGGAATCGATGACTTGATCGATACGGGGCAAGGCAAAGGGGTCTTTCGGGCATGCCTTGTTCAGGCTGGTGTAGTCGATACACATGCGCCAGGTCTTGTTCTTCTTCAGCACCAGAACTGGGTTCGCCAACCAGTCCGGGTGGTACACTTCCATGATGAACCCGGCTGCAAGGAGCCGGGTGATCTCGTCACCGATTATCTTTCTCTTCTCCTCTGCGAACCGGCGCAGAGGTTGATTGATCGGCTTGGCATCTGGACGCACATGAAGTGAGTGCTCGGCGAACTCCCTCGGCACATCCGGCATGTCCTTGGGGGACCATGCGAAGATGTCCTGATTCTCACGGAGTAAGTCGACGAGCACGCCTTCCTATTTGCTGTCCAGGCCGGCACCAATGGTGACGAACTTAGTCAGGTCGGAGGGGTCGAGCAGGATCCTCTTCGTCTCCTTCGCCGGCTGGAAAGCTCCGTCTCCAGCCGGTTTGCTGCTAGCCGGAATGTCCTGCTGGGCCATGGCCACGTTGCGCATGATCGCGTGTTTTTCTTTGGCTATGATGAGGGCCTCTGCCAGTTTGGAACCGGCTGAGGCGCACTCCATCGACCGCCTGAAGCAGCCGGCGACGGTGATCATGCCGTGGGGTCCTGGCATCTTTGTCTTGAGGTAGGTGTAGTGGGGGATGGCCATGAACTTGGCGAGGGCGGGGCGCCCGAGGAGAGCGTGGTAGGAGCTCGTTAGATTTACCACCTCGAACCAGATTGGTTCGCGGCGGAAGTTCTCCTCGGTCCAGAAGATGACGTCCAACTGGATTTTCCCCAGCGGGACGCAGGCTGGCCCCGGCAGTACGCCGTGGAACGTCGTGGTAGTCGGGCGCAGGTCGCTTTCATGAATGCCCAGCTTCTCCAGCGAGGACTGGTAGAGGAGGTTGAGGCTGCTGCCTCCGTCCATGAGGACGCGCGAGAATCGGCAGGTGCGTGCATTGGAGACGATGAGAGGGTCGACCACCATGGTGTAGCCCCCGGGAGTCGGCAGATGCTCAGGCTGATCCGCCCGTCTCCAGGTGATGGGGGTTTCCGACCAGTTCAGGTACTGGGGGACCGGAGAGACGATGGCATTGACCTCCTTGGAGCGTCGCCTGCGGCTGTGCTTGTCGTCCTGCTCCGTCTCGAAGATGTGGTAGGCGGCGTGCGGCTGGGGGTAGCCGTTGTTGTTGTTGCCGCTGTTGCCGCTGTTACCATCTTTGTCGGCTCCCCTAGCCGGTGGTGGAGGTCCACCCGGTGGGGGAGGCGGGGGACGAGGCTGGTTGCCCTGGTCCTTTAGCTGACGGGTCCAGCTGCAGTTCCGGGTGGTGTGCATAGCCGGCTTGAAGGGACCGCTATGCCACTTGCACGGGCCGTCAAACATCTGGTCGAAGGTGAGCCGTGGCTTCTGGCTTCTTGCCTCATTAGCCGGTGCGTCGGGCGCGCCCTCCACAGCATTGAGCTGCCGTGCGTGGTAGCGAGGCTTCTGCTGTCCAGCCTGGCGGTCCCCATGGAACCGGTTGTCGTTGCCGTGGCGTCTGGAGGATCCGGCTTCTCCTCCGGGTTGCTTGGTCTGTCGCGAGCCGGCTCCGTGGGAGTCGGACGCCCATCCGCGTTTACTCGGAGGGGCTTCTTCATGGCGGCATCTGCCATGGCGTAATGGTCTGCAACCGTCATGAGCTCCGCCATGGTTTTCGGCTCATCACAGTAGCCGGTGGCGAAGCATGGTGCCCTCTCGGCAACCCTCGATGAAGAAACTGATGGCTTGGCTCTCTAGGATGCCCTCGCAAGTATTGCGCAACTCCGTCCACTTGGCGAGGTACTCGCGGTCGGTCTCGCGGTCGCCCTGGACGCACAAGGCCAGGTCGCGCGGGCGCCCTGGACGTTTGTACGTGCCGTTGAAGTTGCGGACGAACACCTTCTCGAAGTCAGGCCAGGCGTTGATGCTGTTGGGCGCAAGGCTATTGAGCCATGTCCTTGCCGACCCGGTTAGCATGAGGGGGACGTAGCGCACGGCTGTGCGCTTGTTCCCGTGGGCGATGCCGACTGCCGTAGCGTAGTCAGTCAACCAGTCTTCCGGCTTCATGCTGCTGTCGTACTTGGGGGTGTCCCTGGGCAGGGAGAATTTATCCGGAAACGGCTCGTTCCGGATGCGTGGTTCGAAACAAACCAGGCCGGTCAAATCTTCCTCCTCCGTGACGCGCGCTTGAGCGAGGAGCTCGATGCGGTCGCGGGCATCCGGACAATCCGGGTTGGGCGCTCCCACCCGGCCCGATAGACGGGAACCGGCTGGTTTGGGCGCTCCGGCTGGCGGAGGGGGAGGTGGCGGGTTGCTGTTCACCGTCTGCTCCTGGCGTGGCTGGCCCCTGTTGCCAGAGCTGCGATGCCTACTGCGGGCCCTGGGCGGCTAAGGGGAGGACGCCTGTTGGGTGTCGCGCGGCACGCCCCTGCTGTTGGCAGGTAGCTTGCTCCCCCTGGAGTAGCTAAGGTCTTCCTGCATCTGCCGGTTGGCACCGGCCTGCTCGTCCGCGATGCGGAGGAGCTCCTGCACACGAGCGTGCTGGCGGGCCTGCTCCTCGCCCTCTAGGCTGGGTAGTTCATCTGCCGCGGCTCGCGCCGCGCGTAGGTTCTTGATGGGCGTGCTGTAGGTGGGCCGTGTGAGGGCAGGCGCGGGATCTGGTTCCCCGTCCTTTTTGCATCCTACCGCCCAGCTCGCCGCCCCGACGCCGTAGCTGGCCGCGCCGGCTCGGCTCCGCGGTAGCCGACGTAAGGCCGTGCATGCGGTCGTACTCGCGTCGGGTGATCTCGAGTTGCTTGTGGGCTGCCGCCAGCTCCATGGCCTCATGGAGGAGGATCTGTCTCTCCATGCTGAAGTTGGCCTCCGCTTCCTCCGAGTTATCCCCGAGGTTAACCGGCGTCAGGAACCGATGAATGGCATCCTCCACCGGGTTCCGAGGCTGCGGGGGAGCGGAAGTTCCGACCTTGTCCGCGCCTCGCTCCCGCGGCTGGTGGGGATGGGAGCTAGAACCGGCCATCATGACCTCCACACCGTGGGATGCGGCAGAGGCGCTACCGCCTAAGCGCGGCAGCTCCGCGACAGAGACGATTTCCCTAGGGAAACGCTCCGGGACGATGGTGACGTAGATGGGGAGATCGCCGAATAGCAGGACGGTGCCGTTCGTCGAGAAGGAGGTTCCAGCGAAGCAGGAGGCGTTGTCGATGATGCAGTCGAACTGGCCACGCGTGAGCACCAGCCCGGAGGCCACGCGCTCACCGGCTGAACTGCGGGGTCCCGTGCGGAACGTGACTCCGGTCAAAGCCATCTTGCCCCACGGTGGGCGCCAACTGTCGTTGTATTGGGAACGACAGTACCTGAGGAGGTTAGATAGAGGTGTGGGGACTAGCAGGGAAGCTATCGACGGCGTCCGCAGGTGGGATTGGATACAAGCAAGCGTAGCGGGACGCAAGAAGTACCCAGGTTCGGGGCCCTCGCGATTAGGTAAAGCCCCTACTCCTGCCGGATCTGACTATGTGGAATACACGAATTACAAGTGCTCCTTGAGCTGTATGTGCTAGCTACTGCCTTAAATGCTGTATGACCAACCCCTTCTACTGAGGCCTTGCCTCTCCTTATATAGGCAGAGAGGCAAGGGTCTCACTGGCTAGTCCGACTGGCGGGCCCCACAGGCGGGTCCCAGCCGGCTAGTCATCTACAGTATCGGAGTACGAGCGGTATGGCTGTCGTAGGCACAGTGGACGCCGTGCGAGCCCGTCGTCAGCACAGGCCACTGTCCCTGCGTCATTCTTGCAAAGTCTTCGGTATGGCCGGGTGGTTGCCAGTCTTGTCATCGTACAGGGCGTACCGTGCACTGATACGCACGTCGTCCTGTCCCACTGATTGGGTCCGGCTACATCGCCGTATCCGGCTGCCTCTTGCCAATCCGGCTACCAGGGGATGACCGGCCTGTTTTACCCTGTCCGGCCGCATCTGGTTAGCCGGACTCGATCCGACTGCCTGGCTTCTTGTCCGGTTTGGGTACCTGGGGATCATCCCCTCGATAGTGAGGATACCCGGAAAGTATATCCCCAATAGTAGCCCCCGGAAGCCTCCAAGATCTAGATTCGGATTTCACCATCGTCTAGCTTGATTCATCTTTGGCTTGTAGAATCTTGAAGGGTTCCTGAAACTTCAAAAGAAAGGATAGGATTTGGGTCTTAAAAATAAACCAGACATATGAGTACATTATTCGGGTTTCCAGCTTGAAATTTAAACTAAGCCAGAACTTGGTCTCTGACATAACCTGACATCAGTCAAGGTCAAGTCACATCACTAACAAACATTCATGACAGCACGACCATTGGTGGGTCCAGCTTTCGTGGAACCTAGGTGTCGTTTTAATGTGTGTGCAGAGATCGAGGCAGCGTAATCCTCGTGAGGAGGTTACCTAGCTCCTTCCATGATGCGTGGCATGGTTATTGTTTATCTTGCATGAATCTTAGCACAGGTGAGGGATATAAGGGGTCAAGATTTCCTCTTTCTTCCTTACCAATGCCAGTGTCTTCTCCTTCCTCTCGACGCTTCTGCGAAAAAGCTCCCCCGTCTCCCTCCAAAAGCATAGCGCCGCCCATCCTAGGTCACCACCGCCCGCAAAAATGGTTGATGCTTCATCTTCTGGTACGGCAGCGACAACGGTGACGGCCTCCATGGCGGCGGAGCAGGAGAACTTCCGCGGGGTTTGGATCCCCTGCGTCATTGACAATGACAAGCTCCCCGTCGTCGAGAAGGAAGGCCTCCTCTACACCGGCGACTGGCAGAGCGGTTTCGGCCAAACCATCCCCACCCCCAATGCCGACAAGCGAGTGCACTTTGGTACCTATAGATCACTACGGAGTTTAACTCCACAATATCCCCGAAACTCAATCTTAGAAATGAGTGCTTATGCATCTTTGTGTGAGGGGTATCTCGGAATTAGACCGAGTCTTGTTCTATTTCGGTACTACTTTGAAACCCAGAGAAATTCCATCACTTCCGGTAATCCTTATATTACTGGAACTCTCAGCTTCACCATTAGGAGAGAGTGAGTCTATCCTAGAATCAAAGCTAGAGAGCCCGTGAAGAGATGGCCATCCACGTTCTTTTATCATAAGGACAGACCGGCTCCCGGCAAAGCAACTGATTTGCTGGCTTTTGACAATGGTGCCGCCATGCCTCAAGAATCCTGGGACACAGAAGCTTCGGCTCTCACAGATGATCTTCTTCTCTCCGAGAGGCCGATCGAGTATCTAATTAAGCACAAGGGTCTAAAAGGATCCGACTTAGTTCACTGCTGGCTTGCACACCGGATCCAGCCTCTCCAGCACCATGGTGACAGGCTCATGCATTCAATCACCAAGAGCAAGACAGATTCTCTCTAGATCTGCTCAAAATCATATTCGGACAAGGACTACGAGTCCCAAATCAAATGGTTGATCAAAGAGCGGATCAAGAGGAAGATTCCAGATATCTCTCCAGACATGTATACGGCTGATGATCCCGTGACACCAGTAAGTTTTCCAGAAGTTACTCGAATATGTGCTCATCCATATTTTGTTACAGTTTTTTGCAATACTAAGGTATTTCTTCTTTCAACTTGCTAACCTCCTCGAGTTGGAGCTTGCTCCTCTTGAGGGATATCCTCCTGAGATATCTCAGGAGGATGGAGAACTTGTAGGACTGCCGGAGGCGCTTACTCAAAAGAGTAAAACTCCGACCGTTTCTATTGGCACAAAAGAAGTGCCCGAGTGAAGAGGTAACTTTCCTCATAAGGTCTTTGTATTTTATCGCTCATACTTTCTGAAGCATAACGATCTTGTATGGTCACTTCTTCAGAGCTAAATAGCTCGTCAAGGGAAAGGGGAAGGGAATCCCGACAAAGCCTCTGCGGTAGTCAAAGTTAAATTTGACTTCGCCTGCTGCTCCACCTCCGACTCCTACCCTAATGCCTTCTACAAGACCGGACGTTACTTCATCTCCTTATGTTGCAGAAGATCCAGCTCAGCATACTGAGCCAGCGAACCTGGGTTCGCAGACCGACATCACCATGGGTGACTCAGCAACTAATAAGGGTGAACCCTCAAAGGGTAATGATCCCTTGGTAGAGGTTTTCACGGATAACCTTCTCAGTAATCCGGGTATCGCAAAACTTGGCATTACTCGGAAAACTGCAGAAGAGATCCAATAGATGGCTCATCAATGCTTGGAGAGCCGGAACATCACTACCGAAGAAGAGGCACAAGAAGCCGAGGACGTCAAGTTCTTCGAGCTTCTTGACCAAGTTCATCTTCGTGATGAAAAGCTGAAGGCTGGCGTGGCTCCGCCACCACCAGTGATCCCACTAACTCTCGTCGAGAAGGTTTCTTCTAAGGTGAACATGAGTGTGAGAAAACTGATATATGAACATTATGTAAGTCAGAGTTTGACTATCTCTTTTATATAATTTCATATCATATCCTCTAGCCCTCAAGCATGAAGTTGGATAGGAAATCCGGATTTATGCTTTCATAGGATGCCAAAGAACGAACTAGTGTAGCCCCCAAGGATCGTGCTGATATTTAACTTAGTTAAAATATTAGCCCAAGTCTTTAGTAGACTTCTGACTCTAGGTATTATTCTGACTTACATAAAGTTAATGCTTATAACCAGGAATTGTTAAAGAATATCTACAATAAGAGGAGAGAGATCAGAGCTCTCCGCCTTGAAAATGCTCAACTGAAGATTTCCAAGGTTGAAGCCGAAGGTAATCATTTCAGTCCTCATACTTGCTCTTTTGCTTTCATAGTCGAATTCTTATTCGACTATTTTCTTTTGTTTATAGAACTGGTCAAACAGCCATGCAAAATGATTGAAGATGCCGAGAATCTCAAGACCCTGGAGGTAGAGAACGCCGACTTAAGGCGAGAGCTGAATGAGCTTAAGGTAGATCATGAGTGCAGTATTAACAACATTCTTGAATCATCCAACATGGCCACAGAAGAACGTGATCGCACAATTGCTATCCAGGGTAAGAAAATCTCTGATCTCACAAACGAGTTGGCCAGGGAGAAGGACATCACCCAACCGCTCTGGGCTGAACTCTAGAGTCTTAGGGTGGAGAAGACCAAAGTTGATGATGTCATCTTCTGTAATTTTCCTGTCTCTGACGTTTCTTACTTCCGACTCTAGGAATTTGGATATATTTTTGACCTTTGCCTTATAAATGCAGATCCTCTGAATTTGGTAGATTCTTCTTCTTCCGAGTCTCACACTAGCCGGCTTAATGAAGCCGGAGATCTGCTTCACGATTTCCGCCAGTCAATGGAGGATATTGGAGAAGCCTTAAAGATTTCTGATGTGAACAGAATGTCCGCCTTTGAAGTGCGAGATATGGCAAAAGAGATGCCCCAGCTCATCTAGGACTGGAACATGTCCTATGCGCGAACTGTAGCACATAATGCCCTGACACTAGTTATGAGCCACCATGGAAGCATGGAGATTTGGCAAGTAACCAGGGTTATTCGACTATGGATGAAGATGACAAGGAGCAAAATATGAAGGACATCATGGATTCCTGCACCGGTTGTGGGTGCCACATAGCTGATCTGACCAGCTACGACACTCCATTCTTCACTCACGTAGAAATGCCTCCTCTGCCCCCCGAAGAAACATCTGAAGTTTCCGACGACAAGCAAACCAAATCTAATTTGCCAGTCTCGAAAAGATACCAAGGCGAATGCGATGTCTCTAGTGAGCCATCAGCTCCTACCTCTTCTCCTGCATCGCATAGTACTAGAAAAACAATGTGTTATTCTGAAACAATCGGATTGTAATAAGTAGTATAATATTTTTGCTAGTGCTAAGTTTGTAAGAACTGATGCTTTTTACTTCTTTTTATCACATTTGGCTTTATTTTGTGGTGCCTAAAATATTACATAACCACTTTTTGTTTTTTTACACTTACCATTTGTCTGGCTTTCCGCCTCATCCCTTTCATCAGCCGGCAAACCTTCAACACGAAAACTTTGCCGAGCAACAGAGCTCAATTGCTAAACCAGTTTAAACTCGGAAACAAAGCCGGTTTCTAGTACCAACAATTCACTACTTAGAAAATACCCGCATCTAGCAATCAGACAAAGGACCAAAGTAAAAACTAGAAATTTTAGATTTATACCCGAAGGTAGCATTTTTAGAATTAGAAATCTAACCAGAACAAACATGATCATAAAGTACTTTCAACTATTCTGGCATTTTTGACTGTGACATGATCATTTGGAAATAAGATGGTGATATAAAAATTCTCAGAAAATATTGAGGCAACCAATACTTTATTTCTCATTGAACATGTACACATATATGATTACAAAGAAAGAAAAATTTTAAGAATAAAAGGGACGTAGCTGAGCAATATTCCACGGTCTGTCTAATTCTTCCGGGTTTGTATTGCCTCCAGCTCTCTTTCTGTTCTTAGTAGTCGGTCTTTCTTTGACTGGCCGCATATCAGTTAAATAGTAAGAACCATTGTGCAATACTCGGCTAACTAAAAAGGGCCCTTCCCATACTAGGGAAAGTTTGTACTTTCTTTTCCGCACAAGCCGGAGAACCAAATCGCCCTTGTTGAAAGACCGGTTTTTGAATCTCTGGCTATGATACTTGCGTAACTTGTGCTGATAGGCTGTTGATCTCTGCTCAGTAATGATGCGAACTTCTTCGATTAAATCAAGATCATTTTGTCGAGAAATTTCAGCATCCTCTTCGATATACGCAGCAAATCGGGGAGAAGTATGATATAAATCACTAGGAAGAACTGCTTCTGCGCCATATACCAAGAAGAAAGGTGTGTATCCGGTTGACCTATTTGGAGTTGTTCTCAAGCTCCATATTACAGATGGAAATTCGTCTGTCCAAGCCCCCGCAGCATGATGAAGTGGTGCTTCGAGTCTTGGTTTGAGGCCTTGCAGGATTAGACCATTTGCTCTTTCAACTTGTCCATTGGCTTGTGGATGCGCGTCTAACACAATGTCAAGCCAGATTTTTTGTTCATCGCAGAGTTCAGCAAGTTCTCCCATAGAAAAATACTCCCATTGTCCATGATAATACTCTGTGGATAACCGTCTCGGATAATAACATCCTTGACAAATCTTCTGGTTGTTGCTCCATCACAACTTGTGACGGGTTTAGCCTCAATCCATTTGATGAACTTATCCACCATCACTAAGAGGTGAGTAAATCCACTTGGAGCCCGTTTAAACGGTCCTACCATGTCAAGCCCCCATACCGCAAAGGGCCATGTTATCGGAATTGTTCGCAGCTGAGCAACTAGAATATGAGCTTGTTTGGCATACTTTTGGCAGCCTTTGCACGTCTTGACCAGCCATTCGGCATCTGCCTTGGCTGTAAGCCAGAAAAGTCCGTGTCTGAAAGCTTTTTCCACTAAAGATTTGGCTGCAGCATGATGGCCGCATTCGCCTTCGTGAATTTCCCTTAGGATTTCCACTCACTAATGTAGTAAGTCAGACGCTGCACTAGGTGTTCCTGTTTTTCCCCTGGTCTTTCCACCACCATGACGATGCTGACGACTCTGTATACCGCAACCAGATAAAGGAACATCGGTTCGTGAGGTTCCGGTGTTGCAAGGGTAGGAGAGGACGAGAGTAATGCTTTCAGGTCTTGTAGTGCAGCTTCAGCTTCATCAATCCAAACGATTTTTTGGGTCTTTTTCAGGAGCTTGTAGAGTGGTGCAGCTCTTTCACCGAGCCGGTTTACAAACTGACTAACTGCAGCCATGCAACCAGTTAGCCTTTGAACGTCCTTCATGCGAGTCAGCCTAGAAATATTGAGTATAGCCTTAATTTTGTCTCGGTTCACCTATATGCCTCTTTGAGACACGATGAAACCTAACAATTTTCTTGGCTGGTATTCCAAAGAAACACTTCTTTGGATTAAGCATTATGTTGTATTTGCGTAGATTGGCGAACGTTTCCTCCAAGTCAGAAATTAAAGTTTCCTTCTTTTTGGACATTACCGCTATGTCATCCACATATGCATGTACATTGCGTCCGATTTGATCGTGGAGGCAACACTGCATAGTGGACTGGTACGTAGCTCCTGCGTTCTTGAGCCCAAAGGGCATCGTAATGAAACAGAACATTCCGGAGGGGTTATGAATGAAGTTTTGAGTTTTTCTGATTCCTTCATCTATATTTGGTGATAACCGGAATATGCGTCGAGAAAATATAGGAGTTCTGAGCCTACCGTAGAGTCGATAACTTGATCCATTCTAGGCAAAGCGAACGGATCTTTGGGACAAGCCTTGTTCAAGGTAGTATAATCAACACACATCCTTAATTCAGTGGTGTCCTTATTAGGGACCATTATAGGATTGGCTGACCACTCAGTGTGGATTACCTCTTCTATGAATCCGGCTAACTCGAGCAGCGCTAGTTCCTTAGCTATTGCCTTTCTCTTTTTATCGCCAAAACGTCGTAAGGACTGTTTGGCGGGTTTAGCATTCGGGTGTACATTTAGAGAGTGCTCGGCAAGTTCCCTAGGTACTCCGGTCATGTCAGATGGCTGCCATGCGAAGATATCTTGATTGGCTTGGAGGAACTTGACGAGCGCACTTTCCTATGCGCTATCTAAACCTACACCTATCTGAGTCACCTTGGAGGCGTCATCATCCTTCAACAACGTTGTCTTCGTCTCTTCCGATGCCTTGAACTCCGGAGTCGGCTTTGTCACCTCCTTCGTCATGGGCATCTCGAATGGGTCAATGGTCTTCTTGATCTCCTGGTACTCCTGGGCATGGAGTACGGCTTCAGCAAAGGCGGCATTTTCGTCCTCGCATTCTCGTGCTTTCTTCGAGTCTCCCCTGATGGTGATTACGCCCTTGGGACCTGGAATTTTCATCATATTGTAAATGTAACATGGACGAGCCATAAAAGCCCAGTAAGTCAGCCGTCCGAAGATAGCATGATGAGCACTCTTGAACAGGATCACTTTGAAGGAAAGTGCTTCTGTCCGATAGTTCTCTGGAGTTCCAAACGTAACGTCCAAAGTGATCTCTCCTAGGGAATTTGCTTGTCTTCCTGGGACAACTCCATGAAAGATCACAGAGTTATGATTCAGCTGAGTTTCCGAGATCCTCATCCGACGCAGCATTTCGATGTAGAGGATGTTGATGCTGCTACCGCTGTCCATGAGGGTCTTGGAGAAACCATAGACGTCAATAAGTGGATTGACGACCAAAGCATACTTTCCTTGCCTGTGCAACTTAGACGGATGATCAGCACGGCTAATGGTGATTGTCACTTCTGACCATTCCAAGAACTGAGGGACAGTCGAAACATTTGCGTTGAGCTCATGCAAAACTGCTTTCTTGACCTTAGCTGGTTGATACCCAAGGAAAGTGACATAAGTGTCCTTTTTCGTTGGGAAGTTGATATTTCAATCCGACTTGGGATTTGAAGGCTCTGCTTCCTCCATGTTGGAATCTTCCTTGGTCTTTTTTTCGGGATTCTTCTTTCTCTTTTGTTGCTTGGCCCTGTAGCCAGCGGATTCGTCTTTCTTGATGTTGTTATTGAAACGACACTCGGCATTTGTGTGGGACGAGCCCCTGTTGCCATCTTAGTGATGCACACACAGATTGTTGGGAATGTCGGCCCAAGAGTAGGTTTTGCCAGGTTGCTGGTCTCCTCTACCTTGGACTCTAGATGTCCCATGACCGTGTCCGCATCCGCCTCCATGCCCTTCTCGTCGTCTAGACTCGAAAGTAGCATTAACAACCGCTATTTCCACGTTGGGCTTTTCTTCTGAGGTGTTCTTGCGCTTCTGAGTTTGTTGCATCGGCTATTTTGCCGACAATGGGGTGATGAATGCTATCTTTATTTGATCAGTAGGGTTCAACCGGATCTAGTGGTAACCTGAGTACGCATCCAGAAATGACAACAGCTCGCAGCCAGTCGTGGAGTCGATCACTTGGTCTATCCTTGGCAGGGCAAACGGATCTTTGGGGCATGCCTTGTTGAGGCTGGTGTAGTCAACACACTTGCGCCAAGTCTTGTTCTTTTTTAGCACCAGCACCGGGTTTGCCAGCCATTCCGGGTGGAAAACCTCCATGATGAATCCGGCTGCGAGCAGCCGGGTGATTTCTTCACCAATGGTTCTTCTATTCTCTTCTCTTCCGCGAAGCGGCATAATGATTGCTAGACCGGCTTTGCATCAGGCCTGAAATGTAAAGAGTGCTCGGTGAGCTCCCTCAGAACACCATGCATGTCCTTGGGGGACCATGCGAAGATATCCCGATTCTCATGGAGGAAGTCGACGACGCGCTTTCCTATTTGCTATCAAGGCCGTCTCCGACCAGGATGAACTTGTCTGGCTCAGCCTCATTCAGCAGGATCTGCTTGGTGCCCTTTGATGGCTTGAATTGCGCCTCTCCGGCTGGCTTTGGCTCGCGAGCCGGCATGTCCACCTGCAGGGCCGCCATTTTCTACATGATGACGGTCTTGTCCTCTTCTATGATCATGGCCTCGGTGATCTTGGAGACGTCTATGGCGCATTCCACCAACCGTCTGTAATCACCCACGATGGTGATTACCCCCTTTGGCCCGGGGAGCTTCATCTAGAGGTACGTGTAGTGCGGCACCACCATGAACTTGGTGAGCGTGGGGCTTCCCAGGATGGCGTAGTAAGCGCTGCAGAGGTTGACCACCTCGAACCAGATAGGCTCGCAGCGGAAGTTGTCCTCCATGCCAAAGATGATGTCCAGCCGGATCTTGCCGATGGGAGAATGCGATGAGCCCAGAACAGCTCTATGGAAGGAGGTGCTGGACGGCTCCAGCTGGGACTCACTGATGTCGAGCCGGTCTAAGGAGCTGCGGTCCAGGAGGTTGATGATGCTTCCTCCGTCCACCAAGACGCGGGAGAACATGCACGAGTCTTTCTTGGAGATGATGATGGGGTCTAGGACCATGGCGTATGTGCTCGGGTGCGACAGTACGTCCGGTTGGTCCTTCCGGATCCACTTGACCTCTTGCTCGGACCAGGTCAGGAACTGGGGAACGGGAGGGACGATTGTGTTCACTTGTGCCTCACGACGCCTTTTGCTATGCTTGGTTCCCGGCTCGGTGGTGAAGATGTGGTAGTTCCCTACCCGGCGAGGATAGTCTCCTCTGTCTTCATCCTAGCGGTTTTGGCGCTCGTAGTTGTCCTGTTGCCCACTGGCTGGCGGAGGAGGGGTGGTGGTAGACCACAAACCTCAGCAATATTCTTTGTCCAGGTGCACTAGCGGGTTGTATGTGTAGCCATCTTGTTGCCGCCGCTATGGAACTTGTATGGGCTATCAAGCATCGATTCGATGGTGTACTTGGGCTAAGGTGGCCAATTGTCGGGCTTCTGTCTCCGGCTGCCGCCTACAGCCGGGTCCTCTTGGACGGCTGCCACCTGCCTGTAACCATATTGGTTATCCGGCTGGTTGTCTTTCCTCTTGCCGTGGTGGTTGTCATGTCGCCTGGAGTTGTGGTTGTTCCCTTCCGGCTAGCACCATTCTGCGGAGACCTCCATGATGTCCTTGGTCATCCAGGCGGATGGATCTTTTCATTGCCGTGTCCACGGTGGCGTACTCGTCCGCGATCTCCATGGTCTTGGCCATGGTATCGGGCTCGACCTGGCGAAGCTTATGCTTGAGCATGGTGCCGTCCCTATAGTCGTTGACGAAGAAGTCGACCGCTTGGTGCTCACGCACCCCCTCACAAGAGTTGTGCATGCTTGTCCACCGGGTAATGTAGGAGATATTGCTCTCGTCCTTGCCTTGAATGCACAGGGCGAGCTCACCAGGGAGGCCCAGGCGCTTGTAGGTGCTGGTGAAGTTGTGGACGAATGCCTGCTCAAAATCGATCCAAGCATTGATGCTGTTGTCAGGGAGGCTGTTAACCCATGTCCTAGCTGAGTCGAGGAGGATGAGTGGGATGTAGCGCACGGCTACCCGGCGGTTACCGTTTGCGATGCCCACGGCGGTGGTGTAATCCACCAGCTAGTCCTCAGGCTTGACCGTGCCGTTGTATTTTGGTGGTCCCTGGGAGCAAAAATCCCTTTGGAAATGGTTCATTTTGGATGCATGGTTGGAAACCTCTCGGGCCAGCCGGACTTTCCTCTTCCAGCACGCGTGACTGGACCAGCAGGTCGATGTGTGCATGCGCGTATTGCGGCTCCTCCGTCTCAGGCGGGCCTAGCCGTCCTGAGAGGTGGGACTTGGGTGGCGTGTTGGTTCTTCCGGCTTCGTTAGCCGGATTGCGGTTCCTGCTGGTAGCTTCGCGTGGGTTTTGCCCACGGCCGGCTGATCCGCCACGAGGACGGATGTTCTGCCTTGTAAAGTTTGGAGAGGAGGCCTTGCTCCCACCTGTAGTCGGATCGCCCACCCGGCGAGGCTGTTGGCTTTTGCTATTTCCTCTGAGGCTCACGCATGCCTCGGCCTGTTTCCTATTGGCTGTAGCAACAAGGAGCTGGATGCATTCCTGTTGGCGACACATCGTCCCCCTCCAGGTGGCTAAGCTCCGCGATGGCAGTTTCCGCAGCCCTTATGTTCTTGGCCGGGGTACTGTAAACTGGCTGAGCTGTAGCAACGCACGAGTCAGCAGCATGGTCTAGCTCCGAACCCAAGTTGCGGCCTAGGGGCGGCGCCTGCCAGTTGGCATCACTAAGCGAGAGAAGTCGTGCACGATGTTGTACTCGCGCATGGTTGCGTCCAGGCATCGCTGGCGGGCGGCGACCTTGCTAGCTTCCTCCAGGAGGTTTTGGCGCGTGGCCTCCAGTGTAGCTACTACAACGCCCGGATCTAGCTCGGTAGTGATGGGGATGCAGAGGTTCTGGATGGAGTCCGCCAAGGGGTCCATGCCCTGCTCATGTGGAGCGACATCTTTGGCGCCCGTGTCGCACTCTAGAGGTGGGCGGCGTCCCTCGCCTGCGCCGGCCATCATGAATTCAACGCTGCCGCTAGCGAGGAGCGGGGCGGAGAATCCTGGAGGCGCGCCCGAGACGGTGCTGACCTTGCGAGGGAAATCCTCAGTGATGGTGGCGACGTAGACACGATGCTCGTCGAAGTGCATGATGGAGCCGTTACTTGGGAAAGTTTCCCCGTTGAAGCAGGATGCATTGTCGAGGACGCAGTCGAAGGTGAGGACGAGGCCAGAGGCGACTCGTTCACCGGTGACGAGCAGAAGTCCTATGCGAAAGATGACCCCAGCCGAAGCGCTGTGCCCCACGGTGGGCGCCAACTGTCGTGGTGTGGAACATGGTAGTGCCATCAGGGATGGCATGAGAGGGGACACTCAGGATGCTATCGGTGGCTACTCGCAATAGGTTGGGCTCAGATACTACAAACATAGCGATGTACCCAGGGTTAGAGCCCTCTTGTCGAGGTAACACTCCTAATCTTGCAAGGATCTACCATATGGGGAGAAGATGCTAAATAGAAGTGCTCCTTGAGCTATTTCCCTAGCTGCTATCGAGAGCTAGAGGAAGATGAACTACTTGAACTGGCGATTCTGGCTAACTTCTAACTTGTAATGCCTTACCTAGAGCCCTGGCACTACCCCTCCTTATATACTGGTGGAAGGGTAGGTTACAATGTGGGCTCTAGGGTTTACTATTTGGGCTTTGGGTTTACAAAGTGGGCTGGCTGCCAGGTCTAGCCGGTGGTCCAGGACCCGGTCAAGCTCTAGTACAGGTGGGGACAGTGCCACAACATCCCAACGCCTCTGCTTTGGGCATCACTGTAACACTCCTAGTTTTAGTAATTGTGAATCAGGGTTTGTTTGTGCATCATAAGCATTGTCTGCATCCTTTTAACTGAAGAATTGTTGCAAGAAAAAGAATACAAAACCCTAAACCCTAGTTTTTCCCTTCCTCTTGTAAAATCCATTCAAAAAGGTTTTTGAATTTGAAAATACAAAAATTAATGGAGCCCAAATGGATTATAAGGGCCCCTTATCATTTTCAGGTATTTTCCAAACCTTGTAGTATTTTTGAGATACTCAAAACAGAAAATAATTTGAAAATAGAAATGGAAAACAGAAAACAGAAAAAGAAAAGGTTTTCTAAAAATAAAACCTGTTGCTAACCCTAACTGGGACGTAGCCCATCTCTCTTCCTATCCCTATCTTCAACTCGGAGTGTAGTAGCAGGCTGCGTCGCTAACTTTTGTATGGCCCATACGTAGCCCAACGCCGACCCAATACGGCTTCGTCCTCTTCTTTGTCATCTTCCACCTCACAGGCACACAACATTGTGTCACCGCCGACACCGTCCATCTCCTGTGCCACATTCGAGCTCCCTCCGCCGCCCTAGAGGTGGATAAGGATGCCACCGCAGCACCCGACCGTCGTCGTGGACCTGGACCTCACTCTGGACCTGGACCTCACTTCCCAACGTCTCTCTCTCGCTTCCCCGTTCGAGCCAAACCGTAGCCACCGCAGCACCCGGCCGTCGTCGTCTTTCTGTGTCACCTCGAGCTCCGTCGACATCCCCATCATCATCGCCTCCCTAACCTCTTCCTTCCCACGCGAGGAATCGAGTCACCGTGCCTTGGTTTCGAGCTTGACATGCTCGTCATCCCCGACACTGTCTGCCATCGATTCGCCGTCATTGGATCACGACCAGCTTCCCCGAGCCCTTCTCCGCCATCCTGGTGAGCACACGGTCCAGAAGGACCTCTCCACCTTCTCCCTTCCTCTCTGTATCGCGGCCTCGCCGTTGCTCCGTCGCCGCCGCCGTAGTAGCTAGCCATCGCCGCTCCTCCGGTGACCTATTCCTAGTGGCACCGCCACCGTTATGCTTCTCGCGTCGCACTGCATCGAACCAACGCAACTGCATATCCCCTCTCATTGTGCTCTGTTGTCCCTGCCGTCCACCTAGGAGGCCAACACCGGCCAGCGTCACCCCGACGTCCCAGTGACGTCCGCAAGGCGTAGTCAGTGTTGGTCAAACCCAGCTGGGTCCCGCCCTTGACAGCGTGGCTGCCGACGTGGCTCCTGGCCCATAGTCATCCATAGAGGCTAGACCTAGTGGCGGTGTAAAAATATTAAATGCCCCCCACTGACGTCAGCCTTGTGGAATAAAAGCTTATTTAATTGGTTTAATAATTTAAAAAATGTTTAAATCTTGTAAAATTCATAGCTAATTCATTTTAAGTCAGAAAAATATGTATAATATATCAAAATGTTCAGAAAAATGTGACCTATCCAATAGAATCATAATCATGCATTGTTCAACAACTTCAAATGAAAGTTTAATTAGAAGAACAAATGAACCCCCGTAGGTGATTTCGAGGTTCCCCTATTTTAGGGTTTGTACCCCTCGGACCCCGCTTAAAATGATCGAACATGTTTTAGAGTTTTAATTCAATGTTATTAACTTCTCATATCATCATACTTGCTTGCGCATTGCATTGATGCCACGTGTTGATTGTTTTTCCCTTTCTTTCTGGTGTTTGGTTCTTTCCGGTAGAATACGATACCGACTCTGAGGTCAAAGACCAAGAGCAAAACCATCGAAGCTTGAAGATTAATACTGGGACAACTTTAACTCAAGTCAAGTACCCGATGTTCAAAGCTCTGCTTATTGGGTATCAACAGACAAAGGCTAGCATAGCCCCACACATGATATAATCCTATGATTTCAAAGTATTTCATTCTTGCCATGTGCATACAATTCCAAAGTCTTTTATCGATAGATAGAGTAATCCTATCTGATGCATGTTACCTTGTAGCCTATATTCCCGGATCCACCGCTCCTAGAATAACTAGGGTTTGGCTTTGTGAGCTTCGCTAGAGCTGTTATATATGTTGTGCTTAGCCCTGCTTAGCTGTTACCGCTGGTCCATCCGGTTGATGAATAAGAGCTGCGAATGAACCTAGTCGGATAGGATGATGTGGTATGATTTAATATGAAGTTAAACATGCTAAGGCTTGTATGGGAGGCCACGTCGGGTTGTGGTTTTTGTAGTCCCATACTTGCCACTACTAGGACCTGAGTTCTTGCCTCTTGAACCAAGACGAGCGTACATACGCATGGGTTCCTGGAAACCCTCTCGACCAACTAACTTGCCTAGTAGATCCCATGAGTCACATAGTTCGGGCGTTCCATTTGACATATGCATGTTTGGTTGTTCTCGAAGGTGGTGAAGGAGGTGCATTCATACAGGTAGGTAAGCATGGCTGGGAACAAGAGAGGCGCGGCCTCTGTAATCTTGAACCCCGCACACATCTCTAGGGACCGGCTTCGGGACTTTACCCGTTATGGCGACATCTCCTTAGGGCGTGACTCATGGCTCGGTGAAAGCAAGGTAAAGGTCGTTGTCAACCACTCTCTGCCGGCCTTCCAAGGAAGAGGGCTTATAGGTTGGCACTAAGAATTGATTGGTACATGTGGGTAAAGTTGTGCACCCCTGCAGGGTATTAATCTTTTGGAAAAGCCACGTCCATAGTTATGGACGACTTGGGAACGGACGTGATGATCATAGAGAACTATAACCTAATCATAAAACTTGACAATATAAGTGAGGTGTGCTTAGGGATGCTTCCTCAGGCATCGAGGGGGTGATCCTAGTTGGTAGGTTCAGCTGATAAAGTTTCTATGGATATAAAAAGAAGATCAAAGCTAGAGATATTGTTTTCTTATCCCCTTTCAAATGTTCTACTTAGTCGAGCTTCTCCTCTCTCTCTTTTACAAAGAAAGTTAGCTTTATGCAAAATAACCCCACCAGCCATAAGTCTTGCGGAGTACACCCTGTACTCATCCTTGCTTTGTTGATACTTTTGCAGCAGGTAAGTGTTATCATAGAAGATGAGTTCGTTACGGCATTGACATCGACGAGTAGCTTGGGATTCCTCGTCGGCAGCCTGGAATCTATGGATTGGGACGTCATCATTATGATTCGGGCCTCTTAGCGTTGGGAATATGCCCTAGAGGCAATCATGGTTGATGATATTTACCAAAGTATTCATAAAGTAAAGTTGTCCTTGTATGAACATCAGATATGTATCACTGAATACGTGATTCAGTTGTGGAACTATATATTCATGATTGTTCATACAAGATTGTCCTTGGTTGTTGAGGTTCTGCTGGACACATAATTTAGACCAATGTGCAAGTCGGCTGATGACACGGTTCCACTTGTCATGGGCATGGTAATGCTATTCCGACTTACACTGATTCGGCTAAAGAGTTTAGCAAGTTGTGGATCACCAACTTAGGTTCTATCAAACGTTGTTCCATAAATGGGCAGTTATAAAGGTAGAGTTTGGGTTGGTTGTGAAGCAAGCTGCGTGACGTGGATTACCAAGATGGGATTTGCCCCTCCGTAATGGAGAGATATTCTCTGGGCCCTCTCGTGTGATATGATTCGGAAGCATGGCCATGCGCTACTCAGTTAAGTGTTAACTGAGGAGTCAGACTAAGAGTTAGTCCAGTGAATCACATATCATGGTATGAGAAGAAAGTTAATCTATTAAAGGGATGGCAAGTACTCGCCTATAGCTTAATAGGTATATCGTGAGGCAAAGGGACTTGGACGAAAGTCACATTGAAGGTTCGTCCTCTGACTTTATGACACTTGGGAGTTGGCACGTCTTGCTAGAGGCCGCTACCATCTATCGACTAGAGACCGAGTGTTCATGGGAGTGAGTTGGACTAAAAGCCATGACGGGATACTTGGAGGAGTAGCTCATGTCGTGTCCATGTGTACGTGAACCTACATGGTCACACACTTAAGGGTAAGGAGCCCATATGGATTAGATCCATATGGAGATTTGTGTACAACCTAGATGGGCCTCAAGTGTTGAGGCCAACTAGGAGTGTATATAGGTGGAGTGACAAGGGATAGTCCCTGACCTAGCCGTCACTTTCTCCACTTCCATTTCGGGCTAGACAGGATCTAGCAATCCTCTGTCCGAAGCTCCTTCCTGTATGTGTGGATACCGGTAGAGGCGTTGCACGTGCGGCGCTTGGAGACAGGGAAGCTCGTGGGGATCTGGTGAAGGAGTTCACGGGATTCGGAGGGCTATCCGTGGGATCGTTCGGCACTGCTTTGACGCGCAACATCAACTTCCGCATCTGCGCATCTAGCGGTAATCTCGTGGCCTATTACCTGAGCTGGATCTTGGGTGTACCGCGTTAGGGAAAAAGTTTTGTTTATCTCTACGTGGCCCAACACTTAGGCCATTTGTTAAGTTTGCTATACTTAATAGCATAATTTTCCTTCCATTGTTTGATGTTTGTGGTCAGTGACCTCTGCTTGTAATATTTTGGTTCTTTGCTCGGATATGAGCTTGTTTTAATAAATTTTGTGTCGTAGGGTCACTGTAATGTTACTAATTCTCTCTCTGTATGCTTCTGAGATTTAGGTTAGGCTTATTTCAAACAGAGGTCTGGGATTTGTCTAGCCCTAATCTCGGAGGTGTCACATGTTTTGGTATCAGAGCAGTACCGACTGTAGGTAAACCTTTCTACTGGTCGACGTTGAGTTTAGTGCTTGTGAAAACTTTTTGAAAGCTGAAAATTTTGCGAAAACTCTAGTATGCTTCTTTTTCTCCTTATCTAGTTTCTCTCTAACTCTGGGTCATCTTACCTTGTGTTGACTTTTGACAAGTTTTACTATCTTGTCTCGTCTTTCAAAGCTTAGGTGCCTTTTTGGCATGTCATGTCTTAACCAGTTGGCCTACTGTTGAGTTATCCTGAGTCAGTTATGTGTGTTCCTTGTTTCCCTTTGCTCTTCTCCAACTCAGAGATTCTTTTCTATCATGATCTCCCTATCTTTTGGTCCCACAACATCATGTTGATGGTTCCATAGTGTTCTACTCTAGGCCTCGAAGTTTCCTTTCGCCTCGTGTGCCTCCTTTTTATTTGTTCAGGTACTTTAGAAGTTATTTATTCTCTTGGAAGCTACCTCATGGTTACTACCTTGTAGTACCCTCTATATTACTAAGATAGTAGTTACTCCTTTCTTCGGGTTTTAACCCTTGGCTTGGACCGAAGATCCCTGATTGTGCTGGATTGTGGTGTTGTGAATCTAGTACATGAAGATGACCTTTAACCCAAGATCCATTTTTTGATCCTTGTGGTTAATGTTTAAGCATTACTTCAGGATGGTTAGTACCTTCTAGTACAATCTTCAAGCTTGTGGTTATTGTCGCAATTAAATTACGACAAACAAAGGACTTCCCCTACCACATGCTATGGCAGATGTTCTTCAATGGAACCAAATAGATCACGACAAGAGTATTCCTCGTGAGTCTCATTTCTATACTCGTGACTCTGCCACACCTTCCTTGTTCTATGCATCAGTCCTCGGAAGATTGTTTACTTATGCATCCACATCTCGAGATTCTATCCTAAGCATGTTCCTTTTTTCTTTCTTGTTCCGACCTTTGTCTACCAGTTGGTAGCCAAGTAGTAAATTCACATTGGTGTTTTCCGATGTAAGATACTCTTATGGTCTGTCTAGACAAACCATTTCGGGATGTCTAGGAGAAGCAAACTCTAGTACCTCATTTTCAGGGGGACGATCCCCAGATACCCCAACCGGACAAGAAACCAGACAGCCGGATGGTGTCCGGCTGGCCAGAGGTAGCCGGACAAAGCAAGACAGGCCGGCTACCGCGCGGTAGCTGGATCGGCAAGAAACAGCCGGTTACGGCGATGTAGCCGGAACCAATCAAGGAGACATGGCGACGTGTGTATCAGTGCACGGTACGCCCTGTACGACGACAAGACCGGCCACCACTCGTCCATACCGAAGACTTTGCGGGGATGATGCAGGAACAGTGGCCCGATGCTGACGACAGCTCGCACGGTGTCCACTGTGCCTACGATAGCCATACCGCTCATACTCTGATGTGACATACCATACCGGGTACTGTAGATGACCAGCCGGCTGGGACCCGCCTGTGGGGCCCACCAATCAGACTGGCCAGTGAGACTGTTGCCTCTCTGCCTATATAAGGAGAGGCAAGGCCTCGGTAGAAAGGGTTGGTCTCATTGCATTTAAGGCAGTAGCTAGAGAACACAGCTCAAGGAGCACTTGTAGTTCGTATATCCCACATAGTCAGATCTGGCAGGAGTAGGAGTTTTACCTCATCACGAGGGCTCCGAACCTGGGTACTTCCTGCGTCCCGTTACGCTTGCTTGTATCCAATCCTGCCTGCGGACGCCGTCGATAGCTTCCCTGCTAGTCCCCACACCTCAATCTAACCTTCTTAGGTACTGTCGTTCCCAATACAACGACAGTTGACGCCCACTGTGGGGCAAGATGGCTTCCACCGGAGTCACCTTCCGCACGGGACCCCGCACTTCAGCCGGTGAGCGCGTGGCCTCCGGCCTGGTGCTCATGCTCGGCAAATTTAACTGCATCATCGACAACGCTTCCTGCTTCGCTGGAACCTCCTTCCCAGCAAACGGCACCGTCCTGCTATTCGGCGACCTCCCCATCTACGTCGCCACTGTTCTGGAGCGTTTCCCTTGGGAGATCGTCTCTGTCGCGGAGCTACCGCATCCGGGCGGTAGCGCTTCCGTCGCGTCCTGCGGCGTGGAGGTCATGATGGCCGGCTCCAGCTCTCACCCCCGCCAGCCGCGGGAGCGAGGTGCAGACGAGGTCGAAACTTCCGCCCCTCCACAGCCTCGGAATCTAGCGGAGGACACCATTGATCGGCTCCTGACGACGGTTAACCTTGGGGATAACCTATAGGAGGCGGAGGCCAACTTCGCCATGGAGAGACAGATCCTCCTCCAGGAGGCCATGGAGCTGGCAGCTACCCACAAGCAGCTCGAGATCACCCGACGCGAATATGACCGTGCGCACGGCTTCACTCCGGCTACCGCGGAGCTGAGCCGGCTTGGCCAGGTGCGGCGCCGGGGTGGCGAGCTAGGCGGTAGGATGGAACAGGATGGGGAGCAGGATCCCGCACCCGCCCTCATTCGGCCCACCTACAGCACGCCCATCAAGAACCTACGCGCAGCACGAGCCGCGGCAGAGGAACTGCCCAATCTGGAGCGCGAGGAGCGAGCCCGCCAGCATGCTCGCATGCAGGAGCTTCTCCGCATCGTGGACGAGCAGGATGATGCCAACCGGCAGATGCAGGACCCCAGCTACTCTAGGGGAGCAAGCTGCCTGCCAACAGCAGGGGCGTGCCGCGAGACACCCAGCAGGCGTCTTCCCCTCAGCCAGCTAAGACCCGCAGCCAGCGTCGTAGCTCTGGCAATAGGGGCCAGCCGTGCCAGGAGCAGATGGTGAACAACAACCCGCCGCCTCCCCCTCCACCAACCGAAGCACCTAGACCCGCCGGTTCCCGTCTCTCGGGCCGGGTGGGAGCGCCCAACCCGGATTGCCCGGATGCCCGTGACCGCATCGAGCTCCTCGCTCAAGCGCGCGTCACGGAGGAGGAAGATTCTACCGGCCCGGTTTGTTTCAAACCCCGCATCCGGAACGAGCCGTTTCCGGATAAGTTCTCCCTGCCCAAGGACACCCCCAAGTACGACAGCAATATGAAGCCGGGAGATTGGCTGACCGACTATGCTACGGCAGTCCGCATCGCCCAGGGGAACAAGCGCACAGCCATGCGCTACGTCCCTCTTATGCTAACCGGATCGGCAAGGACGTGGCTCAACAGTCTCTCACCCAACAGCATCAACGCCTGGCCAGACTTCGAGAAGGTGTTCGTCCGCAACTTCAATGGCAGGTACAAGCGCCCGGGGCGCCCACGTGACCTGGCCTTGTGCGTCCAGGGTGACCGCGAGACTGACCGCGAGTACCTCGCCAAGTGGACGGAGCTACGCAACACCTGTGAGGGTATCCTGGAGAGCCAGGCCATCAGTTTTTTCATCGAGGGTTGCTGAGAAGGAACCATGCTTCGCCACCGGCTACTGTGTGACGAGCCAAAAACCATGGCGGAGCTCATGATGGTTGCAGACCAGTACGCCACGGCGGATGCCGCCATGAAGAAGCCCCTCTGAGTAAATGCTGATGGGGGTCCGACTCCCACGGAGCCGGCTCGTCACCGCCCGAGCAATCCGGCTGGCGAAGTCGGATCCTCCAGGTGCCACGGCAACGACAACCGGTTCCATGGGGACCGCCAAGCCGGACAACAGAAGCCCCGCTACCACGCGCGGCAGGTCAATGCTGTGGAGGGCGCGCCCGACGCGCCGGCTAACGATGCAAGGAGGTAGAAGCCACGGCTCACCTTCAACCAGATGTTTGACAGCCCGTGCAAGTGGCACAACGGTCCCTTCAAACCGGCTATGCATACCACCTGAAATTGCAGCTGGATCCGCCAGCTAAAAGACCAGGGTAACCAGCCTCGTCTCCCTCCGCCTCCTCCTGGTGGACCACCGCCACCGGCTAGGGGAGCCGGCAATGATGGTAATGGCGGAAACAACAACAACGACTACCCCTAGCCGCACGCCACCTACCACATCTTCGAGACAGAGCTGGACGACAAGCACAGCCATAGGCGACGCTCCAAGGAGGTCAACGCCATCATCTCTCCGATCCCCCAATACCTGAACTGGTCGGAAACCCCCATCACCTGGAGCCGCGCAGACCAGCCGGAGCATCTACCGACTCCCGGGGGCTACGCCATGGTGCTCGACCCCCTCATCGTCTTCAACGCGCATACCTGCCGATTCTCGCGCGTCCTCATCGACGGAGGCAGCAGCCTCAACCTCCTCTAACAGTCCTTGCTGGAGAAGCTGGGCATTCGCGAATGCGACCTGCGCCCGACTACCACAATGTTCCACGGCGTACTGCCGGGTCCAGCTTGCGCCCCGCTGGGTAAAATCCAGCTGGACGTCATCTTCGGGACCACGGAGAACTTCCACCATGAACCGATCTGGTTCGAGGTGGTAAACCTGACGAGCTCCTACCATGCTCTCCTCGGGCGCCCCGCCCTCGCCAAGTTCATGGCCGTCCCCCACTACACGTACCTCAAGACAAAGATGGCAGGACCCAACGGCATGATCACCGTCGCCGGCTGCTTCAAGCGGTTGATAGAGTGCACCTCAGCCGGTTCCAAACTGGCAGAGGCCCTCATCATAGCCGAGGAGAAGCGCGTGATGATGCGCAATGTGGCTATGGCCCAGCAGGACATGCCGGCTAGAAGCAAACCGGCTGGAGAAGGAGCTTTCCAGCCGGCAAAGGAGACAAAGAGGATCCTGCTCGACCCCTCCGACCCGACTAAGTTCATCACCATTGGTGCCGGCTTGGATAGCAAATAGGAAGGCGTGCTCGTCGACTTCCCCCGTGAGAATCGAGACATCTTTGCATGGTCCCCCAAGGACATGCCGGGTGTGCCGAGGTAGTTTGCGAAGCACTCACTTCATGTGCGGCCGGATGCCAAGCCGGTCAAGCAACCTCTGCGCCGGTTCACAGAGGAGAAAAGGAAGATAATCGGTGACGAGATCACCCGGCTCCTTGTAGCCGGGTCCATCATGGAAGTGTACCACCTAGACTGGTTGGCGAACCCAGTCCTGGTGTTGAAGAAGAACAAGACCTGGCGCATGTGTATCGACTACACCAGCCTGAACAAGGCGTGCCCGAAAGACCCCTTCGCCTTGCCCCGTATCGATCAAGTCATCGATTCCACGGCCGGCTGTGATTTGTTGTCTTTTCTAGATTGCTATTCCGGTTACAATCAGATCCGGATAAACCCGGTTGATCAGATTAAGACATAATTTATCACCCCCTATGGGGCTTTCTGCTATAACCATGCCTTTCGGTCCAAAGAATGCAGGCAGTACGTATCTGCATGCAGAAGTGCTTGCACTCGCAGATAGGCCGAAACATGCATGCTTATGTGGATGATGTGGTCATCAAGACCAAGGAGAAGCGCACCCTCCTCGAGGATTTGGGAGAGACATTTGGCAACCTCCGCCAATACCAGATGAAGCTGAACCCGGAGAAGTGCGTCTTCGGAGTGCCATCCGGTCAGCTCCTCGGTGTCCTTGTATCACAGCGAGGCATCGAGGCAAATCCGGAGAAGATCGCGACCATCGAGAGGATGCAGCCGCCTAGGAGCCTGCTTGGAGTCCAAAAGTTCACTGGATGCCTGGCCTCCCTCAGTCGTTTCGTCAGCTGGCTGGGGGAGAAGGCACTCCCGTTGTACTAGCTGATGAAGAAGACGGACATTTTCTCCTGGACTTCGCAAGCCGACACCACATTTCATGACCTCAAGCGCATGCTATCCATAGTGCCGGTTCTAGCCACGCCGGCTAGCAAGGAGCCGATGTTGCTCTATATAGCAGCCATCAGCCGGGTTGTTAGTGTCGTCCTGGTGGTGGAGTGCCCCGAGGAAGGCAAGGCTTAGCCGGTTTAGAGGCCCGTCTACTACCTCAACGAGGTCCTCTCCCTCTCCAAGCAGAACTACCCCCACTACCAGAAGATGTGCTACGGCGTATACCTGGCATGCAAGAAGCTCAAGCACTACTTCCAGGAGCATCCGATTAAGGTCGTGTGCACCGCACCCCTTTCGGAAATCATCGGCAACAAGGACGCTGCCGGCCGAGTCGCCAAGTGGGCCATCGAGCTCGCCGCCTACTTTATCCAGTACGAGCCCCGGCTCACGATCAAGTCACAGGCATTGGCGGACTTCCTCGTCGACTAGGCCAAAACCCAGTATCTTCTTCCGGTTCTGGATTCGGACCACAGGAAGATGCACTTCGATGGGTCGAAGATGCTCGGGGGCTTGGGAGCCGGCATCGTGCTCACCTCACCCAAGGGAGACCGGCTGGATTACGTGATGCAGATCCACTTCAAGGCCTCCAACAACATAGCCGAATACGAGGCACTAGCGCACGGACTCCGGCTAGCCAAGGAGATCGGTGTCAACCGGATCCTTTGCTTCGGTGATTCGGATCTGGTGGTGCAGCAAGTGTCCGGAGAATGGGACGCCAGAGATGCAAACATGGCCCTCTACCGGTTCCACATCCAGAAGCTCAGCGCCTCCTTCAACGGATGCGAATTCCATCACGTCCCCCACGTCAACACCGAGGCAGCCGATTCGCTCGCCCGAATCGGATCCACTAGTCAGGCGATCCCACCAGGGGTTTCCTTGGAGCACCTGCGTAAGCCCTCCATCAATCCGTCACCGGAATCGCTCCATCATCTGGGCCGGAAGCGCTCTGGCTGATGGAGCAGCAGAAGCACAGCCAGCAGAACCTCCAAGGAAGAAGACCCGCACCAACTCCGGCAAGGCAGTGCCCTCCGGCTCGCAAGACCCAGGGGCTGCCGGTTTGTCAAGCAGCTCGGGGGCTGCCGTCCCGGACACGCCATCTGGACGACCCCCCTTCATCCGTCAACCGGAGAGTGGGAGCATCCTCGTCATTCGGGAAGTGCCATCCTGGGCACATCCATTCATGAACTACGTCGCCAATGGAGAACTTCCGGATGACGAGGTGGAAGTCAGGCAAATCCGGCGCCGCACGCACACGTGCACCATCATCAACGGCGAACTGTACAAGCACAGTGTATCCGGGATTTTCCAAAGGTGTGTCAATGCAGACACGGGCTACCGGATACTCAAGGACATCCACCAGGGCGAGTACGGGCACCATGCTTCATCAAGGGCGATAGTCGCCAAGGCGTTCCGCCATGGCTTCTATTGGCCCACTGCCCTCGAGGACGCTGAGCAGCTGTTCCGCGCGTGCAATGGGTGCCAGCGCTTCGGGCAGCTCAGGCACATGCCAACTTCGGTACTCAAGACCATACCGATCACCTGGCCATTCGTGGTTTAGGCCCTCGACATGGTCGGTCTCTTCAAGCGAGCACGCGCGGGCATGACCCACCTCTTGGTGGCGATGGACAAATTCAAGAAGTGGATTGAGGCCAAGCCTATCCGGAAGCTAGACGGGGCGACAGCCGTTACCTTCTTCACCGACATCATCAACCGGTTCGGCTACCCCAACAACATCATCACCGACAACGGCACAAACTTCGCCAAGGGAGCCTTCGCCCGATTTTGCAGCAACAAGGGCATCCGGTTGGACCTTGCCTCCGTCGCGCACCCGCAGTCCAACGGGCAAGTCGAAAGAGCAAACGGCTTGGTGTTACCCGGTATCAAGCCGCGTCTCATCGGGCCATTGGAGCGGTCACCCGGATGCTAGATCAAGGAGCTTCTGGCTATGCTATGGAGCCTCCGCACCATGCCGAACAGATCAACCGGCTGCACCCAGTTCTTCATGGTCTACGGATCGAAAGCCGTCCTCTCCGCGGACATCGGGTTCGACTCACCGCGCAAGCTCCTATATGTAGAAAAGCCCAACCAGGAGGCGCGGGAGGACGGAGTGGACCTCCTGGAGGAGGCCCGCGAGCTGGCTCTGTCCAGGTCATCCATGTACCAGCAACGACTACGCCGCTACCATTCAGGCCGGATCCGCCCAGTCACGTTTCGCGAGGGAGACCTGGTTCTCCGGTTGGTGCAAGACACGAAGGGCATGCACAAGCTATCGCCACCTTGGGAGGGCCCCTTCATCATCAGCCGGGCACTGCCCAACGACTCCTACTACCTCATTGACGCGCAATAGCCGCGCAAGAACAAGATGGACAAATCAGACGAGGGGACTGAGCGTCCCTGGAACGCGGCCTTGCTGCGCCCGTTTTACACCTAGTCGCTAGACAGTGTATGTATCCCGCAAACCCTATGAATGAAAATGCGGACCCTTACGAGATGCTCGGGGGCTTCTTGCTAGAAATATGTTTTGCATCTATTTTTCTGGTTGTGGTTTTCCGGCTCCGGCAACCGCTACCCGGGGGCTTGCCGGCTGGCCCGGCCTGCTAAGTCAACGAATCGACTGAGTAGTGTGCGATGATGTCAGAGCCCCACTCTTCGTCTTAGCTACAGACCGCAACCCGGCTGTCCGGCTAGGAAGAGAAAAAGCCCGAGGCATCCCACACGAAAAACAGGGAGGAGACACGACAGACCGGGCGTCCCGGCCTTGCAACTAGCTTAAGCTAATCCGGTTACTAAGCCGTTAGTACCGTGCGCAATGTATTGTCAGCTCCCTTCGATTCCGGCTGTAGACCGCAACCCGGCTGCCCGACAAGGACGCAGCAAAAATAGTAGAGCACACGGGAAAGCGACCAAGTGCTAGAGAGGCACAAGCTAGTTTTCCAAAAAACAAGTTTGTTTTCCGGCAACAATTTGGCAGACTAACCTATTAACCTGTGAGGATGTATGTGTATGTGTGTGTATATTCTTGTCCGACTACCTTGAGTCGGAATTCAGGAAGGAAAGGAGAAGAAGTTTCGAAGTCCTTGCCTTCATCAAGAGCTCTGAATCTCGGGGGCTACACCCACTGGGTGCGCTCGCGTGCCCCCAGTGGAATCTTGTAGTTCCTGACCAGCTAAGGGCGTTTAGCCGGCCTTTCGGAGCCCAGGTGAGGGCAAGGGCAGGAGCAAGAGAAGGCAAGAAAGATTCGAAGCACCTGGCTACGCCAGCTACTCCGAATCTCGGGGGCTACACCCTGTGGGTGCGCTCACGCACCCCCAGTGGAATGTTAGTTCCCTGGCTGAAGGTGTTCAGCCAGTGAAAGTAGCCGACTTGGGAAAAAGAAGGAAGATTTGAAGCACCTGTCTACGCCAGCTACTACGAATCTTGGGGGCTACACCCAGTGGGTGCGCTAGCGCGCCCCCACTAGAGGTACAGTTCCTCCAGCTAAAGGTGTGTAGCCGGACGAAGTAAGCCGGATAAAGTCAACCGGTGAAATGTTGAAAGAAAATTCGAAGCACACAAGTTGAAGGAAACTCAAGCAAGTTCAATATTAACGGGCAAAGAAAAAAGGAGGCGAAGCTCCCATAAGTTTACCCGGTGTCAGAGATAGCCGGTACAGATAGACAAGTTTTATATAGAACTAAAGCAAGACAAATACACCCGGCATCCCGGGGCAACGACTAAGCGGCAGGATCCTTGCCGTGAGGAGCATCTTGGCCGGCAGAAGCTTTAGGCGGATGAGGAGGCGCGGCGCTCGATCTGGTTCCGGCGCCCATAGGCGGCTGCGTCGGGCCTTCCACATCAGGAGTGCCGACGGACTCCGAGTCGATGAGCACCTCGTCGGGGTCCACGTAGTCGCCGATCTTGATGGCGGATCCCTGGAGCTCCGGATGGGCCTAGCGGATGGCAGCAAGGTTGGCGCCGATACGGAAGCCTCCGTTGATCTTCTCGACACGGGCGTCCTTGTACCAGGAGAGCATGAGGGCCAGAGCCATCTCCGCTCCGGCTCACGCCGCCAAGTCCCTCAGCCGGTCCACCGCAGCCGGCACCTCCCCCACCTTCGCAGCCAGCTGCGCCAACGTCTCCGGAACCGGAGCATCCGGCCACAGGAAGGAGAAGACGTCCGTGCCGCTTGACGAAGCTTGGCAGCTTCTTCGCCAAGGAGGACGATGAGCTCCTGGGCCGTCGGCTGCGCTCCCAGCCAGTTCTCCTGCAGCCGGTTGTAGGCCAGTAGGTCTATGTCGGGATAAAATGCTATCAGAGAGAGTAAGATCCGGCTATCGGATCCGGAAAGAAAAGAAGGCGGAGAAGAAGAACTCACCCTTAGCCGTGTGGCGAACCTGCATCAGCTGCTCCACCAGAGCCTTCTCCTTCGTCGCCAGCCGCTTGATCTCCTTCTCTTGGTCCTTGTTTTGGGCCTCGAGAAGATTGAATGATTCGGTCCGGCTGGCGAGCGAGGCGTCGCACTCCTTTGATGGTGGCCTCCAGGCCGTCTACCCTCGCGTGCCAATCCTTGTTCTGTAGCCGCAGAGTAGAGTTGGACTTGCTCAGCCGGTCGTTCGCTTTCTTCAAGCGATCGATCTCGCGCTGAGCGCACACGAGGATGGCTGCGACAACACCGGCTATTAGCAAAAAAAGAAGAAGAGCAAGACGGTTGAAGCAAACTTACTCTGGGAAGTCCTGTTGGCAGCAGCGAGCTTCTGCTCTAGGGACCGGTTCCCGCCAGCTGCAGCCTCCAACAGCCGGATCTCCTTCACCGCCAGTTCGAGGGTGGCGGCGAGATACGTCAGCGAGGCGGCGGAGGAAGCATCGCCATTCACGGCGTTGACAGCCAAGGACTCCTTCGCAGGAACCACCGCGGTCCTCCACTCCTCCACCGGCTCCTTGTCGGAGTTGCCATCGCCGATAACCACGAGCTCCTTGCCGGTAGAGGCCCCCCGCGCCCGCGGAAGAGCCACCCGGCTGAGGATCCGCCTCCGGCTGGGCCACCACGTCCGACTCTAGACCCTCCGCTCCGGCTGAGGCAGTCGGTTCAGCTCGAGGTGGAGGTGGAGGCGGCACCTCGGAAGAAGGAGGGGCGCTGGCTGGCACAGTCGGAGCACGGGGCGGCGACCCGGTTGGTGCTCGAGCTGGGCTCGCGGCTCCAAAGGAAACCAACATGCTAAGAAGACAGAAGAAGAGAGGGAAGAAAGAAAAGCAAATAAGCCAAAGGCAGAAAGAGAGAAAAAGAAGCGAGCAGAAAACACTAAAAGAAAGGGGAGGAGGGACGTACCCCAGCACAACCGGAGGTGGCCCCTTCTTCCGGCCAAGGCGGCTCGGCGGAAGGGCACTGGTCCGGCTCCTCTTGGGGGCCGGCTCCTCCGCGGCAGGCCGGCGGGAGCTAGATTGGCTGGAGACGCTCCTGCCAGCTTTGCCGTCTGTTGCAGGGCACTACACCAGATCAGGGGCCGGTGCAGCCTCCTCCTCCTCGTCAAACTCCGGGTGAGGGTCGGCAACCGGCTCGTCGTTCCGGCTGGGGAAGGCATCCCCGTCCCCGTCCGACCCCTCGCCGGACCGCCGAGCACACGGCTCGGGCAAGTCAGGCGTAAAAACCTCTGGAGGGGCCTCACCCTCCTCGCGAATGATGCAAGGGAACATCTGCCAAATACAAGAGATTAGTCGGACGAAACAAGAAAGAAGGGCAAGAAATACGAAGGAAAAACTCCGGATAAAGGGACCTACCCGGGGCGCGCGGTTCTCCCGACTGTAGGGTGCTAGACTGAACTTCCAGCCCTCCGGCAGCCGCTCCTTGGTGATCGTCCACACCCACTCCTTCAGGTTGTGGTAGTGGGGATCGCGGCGTGACAGCTGGGTCGGGTCCAGTCGGCCGGAGTAGTAGCACATTTTGTGCGCTCGCCGCTGCAACGGCATCATCAGCCGGAACATCCAGCTGAGGGTGACGTCCAGGCCAGTCAGCCGGTAGTGGACGAGGGAGTGCATGCGTTTTAGCATCGCATCCGACTCCGCCTTGTCGTCGTGGACCTTCAGATCCTAGTTCTCCCGGCTGGACTCGACATCCTAGAAAGCCGGAAGATTGATCCGGTTGATGTTGGTGAGGTTCTTGACATAGAAGTACGACTGCTGCCACAGTCGTACCGTGTCGTGCAGAAGAAACTTGGGGTAGGCGGTCTGCGTGCGGGAGTAGATGGAGGTGCCGCCGCAGACGACTAACGGCCCTTGTGTGAACTGCACCTGCGGCCGGACTCGGAAGAGCCAACAGAAGAGCCCGAGATCCGGCTGGATCCCGAGGTAGCTCTCGTAGAACGCCACAAAGTGCGCCAGCATTCTGATTGCGTTGGCGCCGAGGTGGTGGAGGCGGAGGTCGAAGAACGCCAAGAAGGTGAGGAGGAAAGGATGCACCGGCAGCACGAACCCACGCGACAGGTGCGAGAGGAAGATGACGCGCTCCCCCTCCGCCGGGTGCGGCGACACCTCTCTCGCCGGCGCCAACCGCACCGCCACCTCCTCCTCCGCCAGGAGAACGCGGGTGGCGCGGTACTTCTGGATCTGATCCTCGGTGACGGAGGAGCCGCACCAGGCCCCGCGGTCGGCTGCCATCTCCGGTTGGCAGGAAGGCGCGGCGGCGGAGGAGTGACGGTGGCCCGTACCGCCGACGACGAAGAGGGGGTGGCGCAGCGGGCTACAGCGGCAGCAGAGCAAGGGCGCAAAGGGCAGGAGCACGCTGGGAAGAAACTGGAGCGGGGGAGCGAAGGAGGGGAACTCCTCCCCCGCGGCGTCCCTTTAAAGGACCAGAAGCGCAACCGTCAACAGTGCCACGTGGCGCGCATCCAGACGACCCTCACCCCAACCGCCGCCCAGATCCCGTGCGCCGACGCGGGATGCGCAGAAGATCCGGGAGCGAGAACCGAAGCGCCGGGCAGCAGCTTCCCAAGGCGATGTGCGACGGGACATTACGCTGCCCGCCGCAGTGCAATGATGGCGCGTGCGCGCGTGGCCGGCGTCAGCACTGACGTCACGGGTAGCGCAACCGCCAGGCGTAGACGGACACAAATTCAAAATCAGGAGGGAGCGCGCGCACATTTCGCCTAAGGGCGGAATCCACACGCGCTCGGGGGCTAGTGTCGGGGGGATGATCCCCAGATACCCCAACCCGGACAAGAAACAAGACAGTCGAATGGTGTCCGGCTGGCCAGAGGCAGCCAGACAAAGCAAGCCAGGCTGGCTACCGCGCGGTAGCCGGATCGACAAGAAGCAGCCGGTTACGGCGACGTAGCCGGAACCAATCAAGGAGATAGGGCGACATGCGTATCAGTGCATGGTACGCTCTATACGATGACAAGACCGTCCACCACTCGGCCATACTGAAGACTTTGCAGGGATGACGCAGGAACAGTGGCCCGATGCTGACGACAGCTCGCACGGCGTCCACTGTGCCTATGACAGCCATACCGCTCATACTCTGATGTGACATACCATACCGGATACTATACATGACCAGCCGGCTGGGACCCGCCTGTGGGGCCCGCCAGTCAGACTGGCCAGTGAGACCGTTGCCTCTCTGCCTATATAAGGAGAGGTAAGGCCTCAGTAGAAAGGGTTGGTCTCAGTGCATTTAAGGCAGTAGCTAGAGAACACATCTCAAGGAGCACTTGTAGTTCGTATATACCCCATAGTCAGATCCGGCAGGAGTAGGAGTTTTACCTCATCACGAGGGCTCCGAACCTTGGTACTTCCTGCGTCCCGTTATGCTTGCTTGTATGCAATCCCGCATGCGGACGCCGTCGATAGCTTCCCTGCTAGTCCCCACACCTTAATCTAACCTTCTTAGGTACTGCCGTTCCCAATACAACGACACTCATCATATCTAGGACAAGGTCAAAGTGTTGTAATCCGCAGATCGATAAGCATTGATTAGCTTTTGTTCTATTCTACCTTTAAGTATCACACTCTTATATACTAAGAGGTCGTGCTGAGTTTTATGACTCTCTTAATGAAGTGATGCTTTTACACATACATACCCACCCTTCCTCTGAGGTTTCGCGCTCAGGAATGGTGTGTGTGCGTAATGATGTGGTCAGTTGAGATTCCTAGCAAATTTTATCGCTTTGAACTCTAAGGACATTTGTGTCATTCTTAGTATGATGGTTAGACTATCACTAAGTGAAGTTTAACTGTGCTACCAAGTCCGCTATGCAGGTACACTCTTATCGGTCAAAGAGTTAGGCTCGTGCAGAAGCTCTAAGACTGTTTTCTTGCCTTACCAAGCAAGTTTCCTCTTGAACTATATGACATAACGGTGGTTCGTGATATTCTGGACGTCTTTCTAGAAGTATCGCCATGTTGCCACATGACCCTGTAGTCAAGTTCTTGAGTAAGCTAGTTTTATGAACTACTCATTTCTCCAAGAATCCGTGCTGGATACCCTAAACTAGCTGGTTGAGCTTAAACAACAACTTGGAGAGTTGTAAGACAAAAGTTTTATCAGACTTGTTCCACCTAAAGGGATGTCTAGATTGTATGTGCCGAAGAAATATAGTGTTTCCTTTGTGGAAATGTTATCGTCCCCACCTTTGATTTGATACAGGCTATCATCAAATCAAACTCAGTCTTAAAGAACTATCCTGATCGTGTATCTATTCGTGATGTTTCACCTGGGTACATATTAATGTTCTTTGGTCTGACCAATATTGTTGTTTGTTCATATCACATATGAGTTCATTTTCTTGGAATGTCTTGATAAGTTTGTTATCGAGCCTATCAATGACATCCTTAGATTCTCCATGCTAGATTGGATTCATGTGGAACAGTTGGCATTAATGTTGGAAACTTTTGAGAACCATCTTCATGTTATCTCGAAGCATGTGTTCTGGATGTTGGGAGTGACCTTCTCTGATTCACGTGCATTTTTAGAAACATGTCGTCGTGGATTAAAGCAGAGTTATCTTTGTTTCCTCGAGAATCATTTCAACTTAGTCAAGCATGTGCTAAGTATTGTTGATATGGTAGGTTGATACCTCCATATTTTGAGAAGTCTATCTAAGCACACCAAGCCACTAATGATTTGTCATGGAAGAGAAGAAGTTCCACAAACTTCAGTATCCTCCTAAATATCTTCCAACAATAAGGATGCATTTGTGTTTCGTTGCAATCAATTCATGTAGGGGCAATTATGTTTTGATAACTTGCTAATACATGGGTTTTGCAACCTAGCTCATTATTTGGGAGCTTTACAATGTAGTCCATGTCTTGAGAATCTAGTGACTTTACCTCTACGTAAATGTTACACACCTTCTATTCATCCATGCTTAGTCTGAAGTATCATTCCACCTAACCAGAGCTGAATCTCAAGCAGCAACGATGGTTGGTGTTCTTCAAGGTTTTTGACATAGGTCTCCTTGAACATCTGGCAAGATTGATGTAGTGGTTAACACAATTAGTCAGAAGACCTATTTCCACATTATCTTGAATCAACAATAACAACCACTCTTCATAAGGCATCTTCTATGATTTGTTATAGGAGTTGCGCTTATGGTTTTCTTTGTACCAAATTCCAACCTTTACTTGATGTCTGATTTCTCAAACATCAAGGAGAACATTTAAAGTAGAGTTGCTAAATGTCTCTTCCTCGATCCTCCAGACCCTTTTATGTTGGTAAGAATCTTATTGTGCCAAGTAACTAAAGTCTGAGAATGAAGTTTATTTTTCCTCGTGCCATCAGGAATCTTTTTATAGATTCATCTTAGTGATGTTAAGTGATATCATGATCTTTGGCAAAGATTCTGATAATCCTAGATGAATAAAGAGTTTCCTCCGGTTCCTCTAACATGTTCGAAGAGCGACTATGATTTTTGTAACCAGAAGTTTCTCTTGTTACATGTTCCTTGTTACTCTTACGAGTCCTCACCACAAAACAACCTTTCTGTCTTGACCTTCAATTGAATGAAGAGTGATCCTTCTATATCAAAAATAGTTCTACAGCTTGGTTCTTTCGATCTATCTTTGTATCAATGAAGCTCTTCTTAAGTCGTTTAGTAGAGGTTCATCTTTCAAAGTCTATGGTCGTTCTCTTTCCACCGTAAGATCTTCCCTTTTTAGAAGCTTAAACTCTTCTGAAGCTCCATGGTCTCAATCCTTATGAAGACTAGCTATCTAACACCTTGAAAACCATCTCCTCTTGTTTCCTCTGTTACCTTGACGTGTTTCATGATTGTTAGCTCTAGAGATGTTATGACACATCTATCCATGAGTTGACCATGAGATACTCTATTTGTGGTTTGTGTCTTTGACTCCGTTCTTTAGTGTGTGAAGCTACCCCGAAGAAAATGAAGTGCTTCATTCATTCACTAATGGTGGTGTTCAAAAACGTCTTCAAGAAGATCGCTGAAGTTTAGTGTAATCTCGTTCCTTCTATCTTCCTACTACCTCGGGACGAGATTCTGTTAAGGGGGATAGAACTGTAACACTCCTAGTTTTAGTAATTGTCAATTAGGGTTTGTTTGTGCATCATAAGCATTGCATGCATCCTTTTAACTAAAGAATTGTTGCAAGAAAAAGAAAAAGAATACAAAACCCTAAACCCTAGTTTTTCCCTTCCTTCTTGTAAAATCCATTCAAAAAGGTTTTTGAATTTGAAAATACAAAAATTAATGGATCCCAAATGGATTATAAGGGCCCCTTATCATTCTCAGGTATTTTCCAAACCTTCTAGTATTTTTGAGATACTCAAAACAGAAAAGAATTTGAAAATAGAAATGGAAAACAGAAAACAGAAAAAGAAAAGGTTTTCTAAAAATAAAACCTGTTGCTAACCCTAACTGGGCCGCGACCCATCTCTCTTACTCTCCCTATCTTCTGCTCAGCGCGCAGCAGCAGGCTGCCTTGCTAACTTTGCTATGGCCCGCTTGCAGCCCACCTTGGCCCATGCGTAGCCCAACGCCGGCTCAATACCGCTCCGTCCTCTTCTCTGTCGTCTTCCACCTCACAGGCACACAACACTGTGTCACCACCGACGCCATCCATCGCCTGTGCCATGATTCGAGCTCCCGCAGCCGCCCTGGAGGTGGATAATGGCGCTTCCGAGCCTCATCTCTCAGCTTGGACCTCACTCTCCCTCCCCAGCGTCTCTCTCTCACTTCCCCGTTTGAACCGAACTGTAGCCACCGTACCACCCATCCGTCATTGTCTTTCCGTGTCGCCCCGAGATCCATCGATGTCCCCATCGTCACTACCTCCCCAACCTCGTCCTTCCCACGTGAGGACTCGAGTCACCATGCCCTGGTTCGAGCTTGGCATGCTCTTCGTCCCCGACACCGTCTACCATCGATTCGCCGTCATTAGATCACGGCCAGCTTCCCCGAGCCCTTCTCCGCCATCCCAGTGAGCACACATTCTAGAAGGACTTCTCCACCGTCTCCCTTCCTCTCTGTATTGTGGCCTCGCCGTTGCTCCGTCATCGCCGCTCCTTCGGTGACCTATTCCTAGTGGTACTGCCACCATTAGGCTTCTCGCGCCGCGCTGCATCGAACCAATGGAACTGCGCGTCCCCTCTCGATGTGCTCTGCCGTCCCCGTCGTCCACCTGGGAGGCCACCGCCAGGCAGCGTCACGCCGACGTCCTGGTGACGTCAGTAAGGCGTAGTCAGCGCTGGTCAAACCCATCTAGCTCCCGCCCGTGCTAGCGTGGCTACCGACGTGGCTCCTGGCCCATAGTCAACCATAGAGGCTAGACCCAGTGGCGGTGTAAAAAGATTAAATGCCCCTGCTGACGTCAGCCTTGCGCAATAAAAGCTTATTTAATTGGTTTAATAAGTTTAGAAAATGTTTAAATCTTGTAAAATTCATAACTAATTCATTTTAAGTCAGAAAAATACGTATAATGTATCAAAATGTTGAGAAAAAGAGATATATCCAATAGATTCATAATCATGCATTGTTTAACAACTTCAATTGCAAGTTTAATTAGAAGAACAAATGAACACCCGTTGGTGATTTCAAGGTTTCCCCTATTTTAGGGTTTGTACCCCTCGGACCCCGCTTAAAATGATCAAACATGTTTTAGAGTTTTAATTCAATGTTATTAACTTGTCATATAATCATCCCTGCTTGAGCATTGCATCGATGCCACATGTTGATTGTTTTTCCCTTTCTTTCCGGTGTTTGGCTCTTTTCGGTAGAATATGATACCGACTCCGAGGTCAAAGACCAAGAGCAACACCATCGAAGCTTGAAGAACAATACTGGGACAACTGTAACTCAAGTCAAGTACCCGATGTCCAAAGCTCTACTTATTGGGTATCAATAGGCAAAGGAAAGTATTGCCCCACACATGATATAATCCTATGCTTTCAAAGTATTTCATTCTTGCCATGTGCATACAATTCCAAAGTCTTTTATCAATAGATAGAGTAATCCTATCTGATGCATGTTACCTTGCGGCCTATATTCCCTGATCCACCACTCCTAGCATAACTAGGGTTTGGATTTGTGAGCTTCGCTAGACCTGTTATATATGTTGTGCTTAGCCCTGCTTAGTTGTTACCGCTGGTCCATTCGATTGATGAATAAGAGTTGCGAATGAAACTAGTTGGATAGGATGACGTGGTATGATCAGAGATGAAAGTGAAACATGCTAAGGCTTGTATGGGAGGCCATGTTGGGTTGTGTTTTTTGTAGTCCCATACTTGCCACTACTAGGACCTGAGTTCTTGCCTCTTGAACCAAGACGAGCGTACAGCCACATGGGGGCCTGGAACCCCCCTCGACCAACTAACTTGCCTAGTATTTCCATGAGTCACATAGTTCAGGCGTTCCATTTGACATATGCATGTTTGGTTGTTCTCGAATGTGGTGAAGGAGGTGCATTCATACAGGTAGGTAAGCATGGCCGGGAACAAGAGAGGCACGACCTCCGTAATCTTGAACCCCGCACACATCTCTAGGGACCAGCTTCGGGACTTTACCTGTTACGATGGCATCTCCTTAGGGAGTGACTCATTGTCTCGGCGAAAGCAAGGTAAATGTCGTGGTCAACCACTCTCTGCCGGACTTCCAAGGAAGAGGGATTATATCTTTGCACTAAGAATCGGTTGGTACGTGTGGGTAAAGTTGTGCACCCCTACAGGGTATTAGTCTTTTCGAAAAGCCGTGTCCGTGGTTATGGATGACTTGGGAACGGACGTGCTGATTATAGAGAACTATAACCTAATCGTAAAACTTGACAAGAGAAGTGAGGTGTGCTTAGGGATGCTTCCTCAGGGATCAAGGGGGTGATCCTAGTTGGTAGGTTCAGCTAATAAAGTTTTTGTGGATATCAAAAGAATATCAAAGCTAGAAATGTCATTTTCTTATCCCCTTTCAAATGTTCTACTTAGTCGAGCTTCTCCTCTCTCTCTTTTACAAAGAAAGTTAGCTTTATGCAATACAACCCCACTAGCCATAAGTCTTGCGAAGTACACCCTGTACTCAACCTTGCTTTGTTGATACTTTTGCAGCAGGTAAGTGTTATCATAGAAGATGAGTTCGTTACGGCATCGACATCAACGAGTAGCTTGGGGTTCCTAGTCGGCAGCCTGGAATCTATGGATTGTGATGTCATCGTTATGCTTTAGGCCTCTTAGGCCATTTGTTAAGTTTGCTATACTTAATAGCATAATTTGCCATCCGTTGTTTGATGTTTGTGGTCTGTGACCTCTTCTCGTAATATTTTGGTTCTTTGCTCAGATATGATCTCGTTTTAATAACTTTTGTGTCGTAGGGTCACTGTAATGTTACGATTCTCTCTCTGTATGCTTCGGAGATTTAGGTTAGGATTATTTCAGACAGAGGTCTGGGATTTGTCTAACCCTAATCCCAGGGGTGTCACAGTCACCATGTGCTTTATTTATCAGCTTGGTGCTTTATCCGCCAGCCGAAGCTTTACTCGTCATCTCCTAGCCTCAGCGCTTTGGCGCCCTTGTCCGGTAGTGCCGACAAGGCGACGTGCTAGCCTATCCGGTCAAGGGTGCACTCAGCAAGGAGCATCACCCCCTACCGTACCTTTGGCCATTGGATCTGAGGCGGCTAGGTAGAGGTGGCCAACTAGCCGGCTCTCCTGGCCCTCGGCTAGACAGGCCAGCCGGGGAATCTTAATGCGGACCGGGTGAAGCGTATCACCCGGCTGTGGTTCTTTGTCTTGTGGCCATCCGACCAGATCTCCCTGGAGTCGGCCAGTAGATACTGGCTTGGCCTACACGGGGGTCATTCCCCCGACACTTGTCGTACCTCGGCTAGTATTGCCCTTATACCCCGGCTTGACCCTACCCAGGGTTATCCCCCAACATTAGTCCCCGAAGCTCATGCGGTCTTAGAAACTTCAACTGATAAGGCCACATCAGGTTCAACCTTCCAAATTATTAATCCTTCATGCCGAGGTATTCTTATGTCGGCACGTTCCAAACTTAATTTGTCTTTCTTCCTATGGAGTTGATAGTTACTTTGACCTCCATTGGGTCTTTCTGAGTTATTCCTCATTGGCCTGGTTATATTCTCGACGATACGATGAAAAATCCCGATGGACTCATTGGGTACCCGATAAAAATAGAAAACTGGAACTTAGTATTCGATAAGAGCTCAGTGGCTCGAACTGAATGACGCCAGTTACAAATTCCAGATTCGAGCCTGGGGACTTGAATTTGATGTAGGTCAACCTTGTTTTTGCCCAAGAGCAATTAACCGATTCCAGATCCGTCGGAAGCATCAGACTCGTTGTACCAAATCCCTACAAAACACAAAAAGTGACAAAGTAAAGGAAAAAAGAAAACTTTGAGACTCAACCTGAAACTGCGGTTCAGGTAGAGTCTTGGGGGCTACTGAGATAGGTATGGTAACTCGGATGCTTATGATTGGCTACCCTACATTGGGTAAAAGGCCTACGACCCATGAAGATTCCAGATAATAGCCCAAGGAAGCAACCGACAAAGACTTTGATTGTATTAGGAAAGGAACCATGAAACGACATTATGTTGGTATTGTAATCACGTGTGTATGAAACCTATCCGCATACAGCTTTGAGACCCGGCCTATTATATATAGGACGGGAGAATCCCAAGTGAGGGTACCAAAATCTAGAGAACAACTTGTAATAGAGTGTTTTCCCAATATTCAGGCAACTTTGTTTTCATTGTTTTCCCGACATCCGACGAAACCCCCATCGTTCTCTTTTCTATGAAACCCCAAGTCCATCACCATGGGAATTGCCGAGATTACCCCTCGTCAATTGGCGCCGTCTGTGGGAAGACTAAACGCTGGAACCACGGATTCAGCGGAATGCTCTTCACCAAGCATCAACTCGACGAAAGCAGATCCATGCCTGCCCACCCAAAGAGCTACATCAACATAAGTACAGGAACCTTCCATCAGATCTTCAATGGAAGTCGAAGCACAGATCAAAGAAGACAATGAAAGAGGGCAAATCGATGCGAATTTGGGGGATCTTGATGGTCTCTATGACAATCTCTCCTTCGGACCAGACCACCCGTTTACACCACAACGTGAAGCAAGCCCAGCCAATTCAGAACCTGAAGAAAGTAGCCAAAGCATCGACTTTGGAATTCGGATGGCAGAAATCTATCTAGAGAAAAAACCGATGGACTTCACTAGCTCATCCGATAGTGTCTCCACCGGCGAAAATGACGACCTTACCAGTCCGTACGCCACTCAACACCAAGTCTGCGTGTTCATCGGAGACGCCACGACCTAGCAAGACTCCAACGGTAACCCAATTCTTAACCCTCACGATATTCTTTCAAGCCATAATGTGGGAAGTAATGATAACAAAGGTAGTCGAGGAAACGGGGCAGACCAAACAGTCAACCAGGAAAATGAGGAAGACGAGCAACCATGTGAAAATGAGGAAGACGAGCAACCATGTGTGTGTTAGTGTGCATTATTGTGGTTTTGGAAAAGAACACATGCAGTGATGCCACTCCAGCATGTGTGTTCTTTTCATAAACCACATGGATCCACTAAAGTTCATTACATGTGTGTTCTTTTTATAAACCACATGGACCCACTAGAGTTCATTGGATGTGTGTGTGTATCAATGTGCATCATTCTGGTTTTAGGAAAAGAACACATGCAGTAATGCCACTCCAGCATGTGGTGTCCAACTATGTCCAGGAACCCTAGAAGCATGCTGGGATTCAACTGCAACATGCATTCTACCACTAGCTTGAAAGATGCTGCATCACCACACCTCATTGGATGTGTGTGTATCAGTGTGCATCATTATGGTTTTAGGAAAAAACACATGCAGTGATGCCACTCCAGCATGTGGTGTCCAACCATGTCCAGGAACCCTGGCAGTATGCTGGGATTCAACTGCAGCATGCATTCTACCACCATCTTGAAAGTTGCTGCATCATCACACCTCATTGGATGTGTGTGTGTGTGTGTCAGTGTGCATCATTGTGGTTTTGGAAAAGAACACATGCAGTGATGCCACCGCAGCATGTGTGTTCTTTTCATAAACCACATGGATCCACTAAAGTTCATTGCATGTGTGTTATTTTCATAAACCACATGGATCCACTAGAGTTCATTGCATGTGTGTTATTTTCATAAACCACATGGATCCACTAGAGTTCATTAGAGGTGTGTTATTTTCATAAACCACATGGATCCACTAGAGTTTGTTGGATGTGTGTTATTTTCATAAACCCCATGGATCCACTAGAGTACATTGGATGTGAGTTATTTTCATAAATCACATGGATCCACTGGAGTTCATTGCATGTGTGTTCTTTTCATAAATGTAACACCCCAGTTTTACTTAAATAGTATTTAGGGTTTGTTTGTGCATTCATGGGCATAAAAACATGAAAATAAGAAAGGTTGTAAAACCCTAAAACTCTAATTTTTCTCTCCCTCCAAAACAAATTCAAATGGTATTTGAATTTCTAAAATGACAAATGGAACCCAAATGGTTATAAAGGGTCCCTACAATATCTTCATACTTTTTACAAAGCCTCTTGTATTCTTGAAATTGTACAAACAGATTGGAAATAAATTTAAAAGGGGAGAAAAGAAAACAGTTTTAGGAAAACATTTTGGCAAATAAAACAGAGCCAGATCTCGAGCAGGCCGAAGCCCACCTACCCCCGTGCTACCTACCGCCTAGTGCGCAGCATTCAACCCCACAGCCGACCCAGCCCTTGCCCAGGCCCAGTACGGCTTCATCGTTTGTCTGGGTTGTCGTTGACCTTCCGATCTGCCCAAGCTCCTCAATGTCGCTGCCGTGACGTTCGCCGGCGTTGACATCTACGCTCCCGCCCTGGACGAGGATAAGACCGTGTTGAGTCGTGCTTCTCTTCTCCTCGGCCTCTCGCTCTCCCTCATCCTCTCCTCCTCTCCTTGGCGCTTTCTCTCTCTCCCTGTGAGGCCGTAACCCTAGCCACCACAGGAGCTGCTTCACGCCGCCGTTTGAAGCCCCGCTGACCCCCGATGGCAATGCCACGCGCTCCGCCTCATCTACCTGACTGTCCTCACCAAAGGAATCGGATGCGGGCGCCCCTATCGAGCTCACCAACCGCCCCTTCCCTATCTCTGTCCAAGCGCTGCCGTCGCCATCGGTGTCGACTCTGTCGGTTTCTGCCCCGTCTGAGACCTGCAGTGCAACGAGGATAAGTCCCCGGTCCAGAAGGACCAATCCATCTTCGTCCTCCCCCTCTGATTTGTCCTCGCCCCGAGCACCATCGTGCGCCGCCGCAGATAAGCGTCGCCGGCCCAGCTCCGGTGGCTATTTCTCAGCGGCGCCGCCAGGTTCTAGTCCACCATGCCACGCTAAGTCGACGGGCCCCCCTAGCATAGCCTCGTGAGTCCCCTGTCGCCTTCCTTGTTTCCCACTATGTGGTGGCCGCCGGTGTGACGTTGCGCTGACGTCATCGTGACGTCAGCCACGCGCGGTCAGCCTCGGTCAACCGTCCCTAGTCCCACTCGATGACGTGGCTGCTGATGTGGCCTTTGGCCCAGCAGTCAGCCACAGTGGCTAGATCCAGTTGCAGTGTAAAATGTTTTTCCCAGTTTTTCTATATTTTAGAATTGGTTTAATAATTTCATAAAAGGTTTAAATATTGTAAAATCAATATCTTTTAATCTATAATTCAGAAAAATATAAATAATATATCAAAATGTTCAGAAAAATGAGATCTATCTATTTAAACTATAATCATGCATTGTTCAATAACTTTAATTACAAGTTTAATTAGAGAACTAAACCCACCCCTCATAGGTGTTTCGGGGTTTCCCCTTTTCTAGGGTTTGCGACCCTCGGACCCGAGGGTTTCATTTCCACTCTAATTAACTTCTCATATCATCATACTTGCTTGAGCATTGCATCGCTGCCATGTGTTTATTGTTGTTCCCCCTTTCTTTCCGGTGCTTGCTTCTTCCCGGTAGAATACGATATCGAGATCGAGATCAAAGACCAAGATCAACACCATAGAAGATCAATGAACAATACTTGACCAACTATAATCAAGTCAAGTACAAGACTCTCGAAGATCTATATCAGGGTATCAACAGGCAAATGCAAGCATAACCCCCTCAGAAAAGAATCCTACGCTTTCAAGAGTATTTCATTCTTGTCATGATGCATACGATTCTACTATGGTCTTTTATCGATAGATAGAGTACCCTATCTGTTGCATTACTCCCTTTGAGCTTATATTACCTGATCCACTACTCCTAGCATAACTAGGTTTGGCTTGTGTGCACTTCTAGAGCTTATATCTGTCTCTTGCTTAGCCAAGCTTAGTTGTTAGTGCTGGTCCATCCAGAAGATGTACCAAATGCAGAAAATCTAGTATGGCAGGAGAACGAGGTATACTGATGAGGTAAGGTCAGTGGTAAAGGTTAAATATGCTATGGCTTGTATGGGGGGCCATGGTGGGATGTGGTTATTCTAGTCCCATGCTCGCCACTACTAGGAACCAAGTTCTTGCCTTTGGAACCAAGATGAGCGTACAGCCATACGGGGCTTGGGAACCCCTCCGCTGATTAACGAGCCTAGTAGATTCCATGAGTCACATAGTTCGGGTGTTCCATTCGACATATGCATAGAAAATGTTTTCAAAAGAGGAGGTGAAGGAGGTGCATTCATACAGGTAGGTAAGCGTGGCCGGGGTTGCTTGGGGTAGATGGCGCCCCTGGTAAACCAACCCTACCCACATCTCTAGGTACCGGCTGCGGGATTTGACCTTTTACAGCGGAACCATCCTTAGGGCGTGACTCGTGGTCTCGGCGAAGCAAGATAAATGGTCGTGTCCAATCACCCTCTGCCAGCACACCAAGGAAGTGTGTCAAGTGGCGCTAAGAATCGGTTGGTACGTGTGGGTAAAGTTGTACACCCCTATAGGGTTAAATCTTTTCGAAAAGCCATGTTCATGGTTATGAACGCTTGGTGACTGAATTCTAAGATCCTAGAGAACTATAACCTAATCGTAAAACTTGACAGTTCAACGTGTGCTTAAGGATGCTTCCTCATGGGTACGAGGGGGTGATCCTAGTTGTGAGATGAGGATTACTTTGGTGGATATCAAGATGATGATCAATTCTTTGGAGATGTTGTGCTCTTATCCCCTTTTAAAATATTCTGATTAGACGAGCTTCTTCTCCCTCTTGTTTTATAAACAAAGATGGCTTTATGCAAAATAACCCCACCGGCCATAAGACTTGTGGAGTACACACTGTACTCACCCTTGCTTTGTTGATACGTTCAGAGTAAGTGTTCCCTTGAAGACAAGTTTGGTACGATATTGATACCGACGAGTAGCTTGGGGTTCCCGGCCGGCAGCCTAGAATCTATGGGCTGGGACGTCATCGTTATGCTTCAGGCCTCTTAGGCCATTTGTTAAGTTTGCTATACTTAATAGCTTAATTTGCCTTCTGTTGTTTGATGTTATTGGCCAGTGACCTCTGCTTGTAATATTTTGGTTCTTTGCTCAGTTATGAGCTTGCTGTAATAATTTTTGTGTTGCATGGTTACTATTGTGTTACCGATTCTTCACTAGATATCCTCGAGCTCTAGGTTAAGCTTATGTCAGGCTAAGGTATGGATTTGTTTAACCCTGATCCTGGGGGTGTCATAGTTCTTGGTATCAGAGCAGTACCGACCATAGGAAAACCTTGCTATTGGTCGATGTTGAGTCTAGTCCTTGTGAAAACTATTTCAAGGATGAAAATTATTTGTGAAAACTCTAGTATACTTCTTTTTCTCCTTATCTAGTTCCGCTCTAACTCTACGTCATCTTACCTTGTGTTGATTTGGAAAAAGTTTTGACATCTCTTCTAGTCTTTCAAATCTTAGGTGCCTTCTACGCATGTCATTTCTCAACCAATTGACCTATTGTAGAGTTCTCTAGAGTTGTGTGTGTTGTGTATCCCTTGTTTCCCCTTGCTCTATTTAAGTTGTGAGATTCCTTTCCATCATGATCTCTCTACCTTATGGACCCACAATATTATATTGTATGGATCCACAGTGTTCTGTTCTAGGATTCGAGGTTTCCTTCACTCACGTGCCTCATTTTTTATATTTGCGCAGGTACTTCAGAAATCATTTATTCTTTTGGAAGCTACCTCGTGATTACTACCTTGTAGTGTACGTTGTATCACTCAAGTAGTAGTTAATCTTTTCTTGGGTTTTAACCCTTGGACTTGAACCGGAGATCCCGGATTGTGCTAGATTCTAGTGTGACGAATCTTGTACATGAAGCTGATCTTTAACCCAAGATCCATTCTATTGACCCCTGTTGCTAATGTTCACACATTACCTCAGTATGGCTGGTACTACCATTCTAGCCTTCAAGCTTGTGGTTATTGTCGCGATTGAATTTCAACAATTAAGGACTTCCCCTACCACTAGCTATTGCAGATGTTCTATACTCGCGACTCTGCCACACCCTCCCTTCTATGCATAGGTTTTCAGAAGATTGATAATCTACACATCCACATCTCGGGATTCCATCCTGAGAATGTTCCTTTCCTCTTGTTGTTTCCGACCTCTGTCTATCATTTGGTAGCCAAGTAGTAATTTGCATTGGTGTCTCCCGATGCAAGATACTCTTGTGGTCCATCATGACAAACCATTTCGGAATGTCAGGAGAAACAAACTGTAGTACCTCGGCATATCTAGGACCAGGTCAAAGTGTTGTAGTCCGCAGGTTAAGAGGCCTGATTAGTTTCTACCTGTTCTACCTTAGCATATCACACCCTTTTCTATTAAGAGGTTGCGCTAACTTTCATGACCCCTTAATGAAGTGATGCTCTTACATATTTTCACCCACCCTTCCTTCGAGCCTTTGCGCTCGAGAATGATGCGTGTGCGTAACAATGTGGCCATATGAGATTCTTAGCAATTCTTATTGTTTTGAACGCTAAGGACATTGTGTCATTCTTAGCATGATTGGTTAACCCTATCACTAAGCAAAGGATGATTGTGCTACCAAGTCTGCTATTCTGGTACACTCTCTTCGGTCAAAGAGTTAGGATTTTGCCGAAGCTCTGAGACTATGTCTTCTTGCCTTACCAAGCAAGTCTCCTCTTGAACGAAGTGACATATCGGTGGTTTGTGATATTCTAGATGTCTACTGGAAGTATTGCCATGTTGCCACAAGACCGTGTTGTCCAGTTCTTGAGCAAGCAAGTTCTACGAACTGCTCCTTTCTCCAAGGATCTGTACTGGATACCCCTGAATTAGTTGGTTGAGCTTAAACAACAACTTGGAGAGTGGTAAGACAAAAGTTCTATCAGACTTGTTCCACCTAAAGGGATGTCTAGTTTTGTTCCTACTGAAGAAAGATAATATTCCCTTCATGGTTATGTTATCTTCCCCCACCTTTGATTTGATTTGGGTTATCGTCAAATCAAACTCAGTTCCAAGGACTATCTTGATGATGTGTCGCTACTCGTGATGTTTCATTTGAGTAAATCTTCATGTACTTTGGTCTGACCAATACTTTGCCATTTTCATACAACATATGAGTCCATCTTCATAGAGTATTTCGATAAGTTTGTTATTGAGCCCATCGACAATAACCTTATCTTCTCCATACTAGAACAGACTCATATGAAACATTTGGCATTACTGTTGGAAATTCTTAAGAACCATCTTCTGGTCATTCTGAAGTATGTGTTCTGGATGTGAGAAGTAACCTTCTCCGATTCACGCACAAATAGTGAAATATGTCGCCATGGATTAGAGTAGAGTTATTTTGTTCCTTAAGGACACCGATGTATTTCATTGCAAGTACTTGATGTAGGTGCAGTTGTACTTCGACAATTTTCTAATAAATAGTCCAACAATGTAGCTCAGTCTATTGGAGCTTGGCACTGTAGCGCATCTCTTGAGAATCTAGTAACTTTACCTGCATGGTAAATGTTGCAAACTTTCTATTTAGACCTGCTGAGTCTGAAGTATCATCTCACCTAACTAGAGCTGAATCTCAAGCAGATATGATGGTTTGTGTTCTTCAAGGTTTTGGCATAGGTCTCTTTGTAAACCTAGCATGATTGATGTAATGGTTGACACAACTAGTAGAAAAGGCCTATTGTCACATTCTCTTGAATCAGCAAATAACAACGACTCTTCATGAGGCTTCTTCTATGATTTATAATAGGGGTTGTGCTTATGGTCTCGTTTGTCTCCGAAGTCCGACCTTTACTGATGTCTGTTTTCTCAAACATCAAGGAGAACATTTAAAGTAGCATTGCTAAATGTCTCTTGGTCGATCCTCCAGACCCTTTTATGCTGGCAAATCTCTTGTTGTGCCAAGTAATTGAAGTCTAAGAATGAAGTTTCTTTTTCTTCGTGTCATCAGGAATATTCTTATCTATTCATCTGGTGGTGCAAAGATTTTGATAATCCTGGATGAATACAAAGTTCCTTCATATCTCGATCATGTTCATAGAGTGACTATGATTTTGGTAATCATAAGTTTATCTTGTTACATGTTCCTTGTGACTCTTATGAGTTCTCTCCACAAAAACACCTTTCTGTCTTAACCTTTTGTTGAATGAAGAGTGATCCTTCTATATCAAAAGTAGTTCAACAGCTTCGTTATCCGTATCTTTGTATCCCTAGAAGCTCTACTTAAGCCACTTAGTAGAGGTTGTATCCTGAAGTCTGTGGTCATGTTCTTTCCGTTGAAAGCTTTCTTTTTCAGAAGCTTAAACTCTTCTGAAACTCCATGGTCTGAATCCTTATGAAGACCGGCTATCTAACAACTTGAAACCTTCTCCTCTTGTTTCCTCCGTTACCTTGACGTGTTTCATGTTCATCATCTCAGAGTTGTTTCTGAACACACGTTCATGAGTTGACCATGATACACTCGGTGTGTTGTTTAATGTGTTTCCCTCTTATCTTTAGAGTGACCCTGTTTCTTTCTCCCTCTGTCTCTCTTCCTACCTTTGGAATCTCAGGTCGAGATTCTCGTAAGGGGGATAGAGCTGTAACACCCTAGTTTTACTTAAATAGTATTTAGGGTTGTTTATGCATTCATGGGCATCATCTACTTTGCTAAATAAAAACATGAAAATAAGAAAGGTTGTAAAACCCTAAAACTCTAATTTTTCTCTCCCTCCAGAACCAATTCAAATGGTATTTGAATTTCTAAAATGACAAAATACATGGAACCCAAATGGTTATATAGGTTCCCTACAATATCTTCATACTTTTTACAAAGCCTCTTGTATTTTTGAAATTGTACAAAACATATTTGAAATAAAGTGAAAAGGGGAGAAAAGAAAACAGTTTTAGGAAAACATTTTGGCAAATAAAACAGAGCTAGATCTCGAGTAGGCCGAAGCCCACCTACCCCCAAGCTACCTATCGCCTAGTGCGTAGCCTTCAACCCCACAGCCGACCCAGCCCTGTCCTAGGCCCAGTACCGCTTCGTCGTTTGTTTGGGTCGTCATCGACCTTCCGATCCACCCAAGCTCCTCGCCGTCGCCGCCGTGACGTTCGCCATTGTTGAGATCCCCACTGCCGCCCTGGATGAGGATAAGACCGTGTCGAGCCATGCTTCTCTTCTCCTCAGCCTCTCGCTCTCCCTCATCCTCTCCTCCTCTCCTTGGCGCTTTCTCTCTCTCTCCCTGTGAGGCCGTAACCCTAGCCACCACAGGTGCTGCTTCACGCCGCCGTTTGAGGCCCCGCTGACCCCCGGTGACAACACCACGCGCTCCGCCTCGTCGTCGTGACTGTCCTCACTAAAGGAATCGGATGCGGGCGCCCCCTATCGAGCTCGCCGACCGCCCCTTCCCTACCTCTATCCGAGTGCCATCATTGCCATCGCCATCGACGATATCGATTTCTGCCCCATCTAAGACTAGCAGTGCAACGAGGGTAAGTCCTTGGTCCAGAAGGACCAATCCATCTTCGTCCTCTCCCTCTGATTCGTCCTCGCCCCGAGCACCATCGTGCGCCGCCGCAGATAAGAGTCGTCGGCCCAGCTCCGGTGGCTATTTCTCAGCGGCGCCGCCAGGTTCTAGTCCAACATGCCATGCTGAGTCGAACGGTCCCCCTAGCATAGCCTCGCGAGTCCCCTGTCATCTTCCTTGTTGCCCACTATGTGGTGGCTGCCGGCGTGACGTGGTGCTAACATCACCGTGACGTCAGCCATGTGCGGTCAGCCTCGGTCAACCGTCCCTGGTCCCACTCGATAACGTGGCTGCTGATGTGGCCTTTGGCCCAGCAGTCAGCCATAGTGGCTAGATCCAGTTGCAGTGTAAATTTTTTTCCCATTTTTGCTATATTTTAGAATTGGTTTAATAATTTCATAAAAGGTTTAAATATTGTAAAATCAATATCTTTTAATCTGTAATTAAGAAAAATATAAATAATTTATCAAAATGTTTAGAAAAATGAGATCTATCTATTTAAACTATAATCATGCATTCTTCAGCAACTTTAATTACAAGTTTAATTAGAGAACTAAACCCACCCCTCACATGTGTTCCAGGGTTTCCCCTTTTCTAGGGTTTGTGACCCTCGGACCCTGTTTAAAATGACCAAGCATACCTTAGGGTTCCATTTCCACTCTAATTAACTTCTCATATCATCATCCTTGCTTGAGCATTGCATCGATGCCATGTGTTGATTGTTGTTCCCCCTTTCTTTTCGGTGTTTGCTTCTTCCTAGTAGAATACGATATCGAGACCGAGATCAACACCATTGAAGATCAATGAACAATACTTGACCAACTATAATCAAGTCAAGTACAAGACTTTCGAAGATCTATATGAGGGTATCAACAGGCAAAGGCAAGCATAGCCCCCTCATAAAAGAATCCTACGCTTTCAAGAGTATTTCATTCTTGTCATTATGCATACGATTCTACTATGGTCTTTTATCGATAGATAGAGTACCCTATCTGTTGCATTACTCCCTTTGAGCTTATATTACATGATCCACTACTCCTAGCATAACTAGGTTTGGCTTGTGTGCACTGCTAGAGCTTATATCTATGTCTTGCTTAGCCAAGCTTAGTTGTCAGTGCTGGTCCATCCAGAAGATGTACCAAATGCAGAGAATCTAGTATGACAGGAGAACGAGGTATACTGATGAGGTAAGGTCAGTGGTAAAGGTTAAATATGCTATGGCTTGTATGGGGGCCATGGTGGGATGTGGTTATTCTAGTCCCATGCTCGCCACTACTAGGAACCGAGTTCTTGCCTTTGGAACCGAGACGAGCGTACAACCACACGGGGCTTGGGAACCCCTCCGCTGATTAACGTGCCTAGTAGATTCCATGAGTCACATAGTTCGGGCGTTCCATTCGACATATGCATAGAAAATGTTTTCAAAAGAGGAGGTGAAGGAGGTGCATTCATACAGGTAGGTAAGCGTGGTCGGGGTTGCTTAGGGTAGATGGCGCCCTTGGTAAACCAACCCTGCCCACATCTCTAGGTACCGGCTTCAGGATTTGACCCATTACGGCGGAACCATCCTTAGGGCGTGAGTCATGGTCTCGGCAAAGCAAGGTAAAATGGTCGTGTCCAATCACCGTCTACCAGCACACTAAGGAAGTGTGTTAAGTGGCGCTAAGAGTCGGTTGGTACGTGTGGGTAAAGTTGTACACCCCTGCAGGGTTAAATCTTTTCGAAAAGCCATGTTCATGGTTATGAACGCTTGGTGACTGAATTCTAAGATCCTAGAGAACTATAACCTAATCGTAAAACTTGACAGTTCAACGTGTGCTTAAGGATGCTTCCTCATGGGTACGAGGGGGTGATCCTAGTTGTGAGATGAAGATTACTTTGGTGGATATCAAGATGATGATCAATTCTTTGGAGATGTTGCGCTCTTATCCCCTTTTAAAATATTCTGATTAGACGAGCTTCTTCTCCCTCTTGTTTTATAAACAAAGATGGCTTTATGCAAAATAACCCCACCAGCCATAAGACTTGTGGAGTACACACTGTACTCACCCTTGCTTTGTTGATACTTTCAGAGTAAGTGTTCCCTTGAAGACAAGTTTGGTACGATATTGATACCGACGAGTAGCTTGGGGTTCCCGGCCGGCAGCCTAGAATCTATGGGCTAGGACATCATCGTTATGCTTCAGGCCTCTTAGGCCATTTGTTAAGTTTTATATACTTAATAGCATAATTTGCCTTCTGTTGTTTGATGTTATTGGCCAGGGACCTCTGCTTGTAATATTTTGGTTCTTTGCTCAGTTATGAGCTTGCTGTAATAATTTTTGTGTTGCATGGTTACTATTGTGTTACCGATTCTTCACTAGATATCCTCGAGCTCTAGGTTAAGCTTATGTCAGGCTAAGGTCTGGATTTGTTTAACCCTGATCCCGGGGGTGTCACAGTTCTTGGTATCAGAGCAGTACCGACCATAGGAAAACCTTGCTATTGGTCGATGTTGAGTCTAGTCCTTGTGAAAACTATTTCAAGGATGAAAATTATTTGTGAAAACTCTAGTATGCTTCTTTTTCTCCTTATCTAGTTCCGCTCTAACTCTAGGTCATCTTACCTTGTGTTGATTTGTAAAAAGTTTTGATATCTCTTCTATCTTTCAAATCTTAGGTGCCTTCTAGGAATGTCATTTCTCAACCAATTGACCTAGTGTTGAGTTCTCTAGAGTTGTGTGTGTTATGTATCCCTTGTTTCCCCTTGCTCTGTTTCAGTTGTGAGATTCCTTTCCATCATGATCTCTCTACCTTATGGACCCACAATATAATATTGTATGGATCCATAGTGTTCTATTCTAGGCTTCGAGGTTTCCTTCACTCACGTGCCTCATTTTTTTATTTGCTCGGGTACTTCAGAAGTCATTTCTTCTTTTGGAAGCTACCTCATGATTACTACCTTGTAGTGTACGTTGTATCACTCAAGTAGTAGTTACTCTTTTCTTGGGTTTTAACCCTTGGACTTGAACCGAAGATCCCGGATTGTGCTAGATTCTAGTGTGAGGAATCTTGTACATGAAGCTGATCTTTAAGCCAAGATCCATTCTATTGACCCCTATTGCTAATTTCACACATTACCTCAGTATGGCTGGTACTACCATTCTAGCCTTCAAGCTTGTGGTTATTGTCACGATTGAATTTCGATAATTAAGGACTTCCCCTACCACTATCTATGGAAGATGTTCTTTAATGGAACCAAATAGATCACGACAAGAGTACTCCTCGTGAGTCTCGCATCTATACTCATGACTCTGCACACCCCCCTTCTATGCATAGGTTTTCGGAAGACTGATAATCTACGCATCCACATCTCGGGATTCCATCCTGAGAATGTTCCTTTCCTCTTGTTGTTTCCGACCTCTGTCTATCAGTTGGTAGCCAAGTAGTAATTTGCATTGGTGTCTCCCGATGCAAGATACTCTTGTGGTCCATCATGACAAACCATTTCGTAATGTCAGGATAAACAAACTGTAGTACCTCGGCATATCTAGGACCAGGTCAAAGTGTTGTAGTCCGCAGATTAAGAGGCATGATTAGTTTCTACCTGTTCTACCTTAGTGTATCACACCCTTTTATATTAAGAGGTTGCGCTAAGTTTCATGACCCCTTAATGAAGTGATGCTCTTACATATTTTTACCCACCCTTCCTTCGAGCCTTCGCGCTCGAGAATGATGCGTGTGCGTAACAATGTGGCCATATGAGATTCTTAGCAATTCTTATTGTTTTGAACCCTAAGGACATTTGTGTCATTGTTAGCATGATTGGTTAACCCTATCACTAAGAAAAGGATGATTGTGCTACCAAGTCCGCTTTTCTGGTACACTCTCTTTGGTCAAAGAGTTAGGCTTTTGCCGAAGCTCTGAGACTATGTCTTCTTGCCTTACCATGCAAGTCTCCTCTCGAACGAAGTGACATATCGGTGGTTTGTGATATTCTAAATGTCTACTAGAAGTATTGCCATTTTGCCACATGACCGTGTTGTCCAGTTCTTGAGCAAGCAAGTTCTACGAACTGGTCCTTTCTCCAAGGATCTGTACTGGATACCTCTGAATTAGTTGGTTGAGCTTAAACAACAACTTGGAGAGTGGTAAGACAAAAGTTCTATCAGACTTGTTCCACCTAAAGGGATGTCTAATTTTGTTCATGCTAAAGAAAGATAGTATTCCCTTCGTGGATATGTTATCTTCCCCCACCTTTGATTTGATTTGGGTTATCGTCAAATCAAACTCAGTTCCAGGGACTATCTTGATGATGTCGCTACTCGTGATGTTTCATTTGAGTACATCTTCATGTACTTTGGTTTGACCAATACTTTGCCATTTTCATACAACATATGAGTCCATCTTCATAGAGTATTTTGATAAGTTTGTTGTTGAGCCCATCGACAATATCCTTTTCTTCTCCATACTAGAACAGACTCATATGAAACATTTAGCATTACTGTTGGAAATTCTTAAGAACAATATTCGGGTCATTCTAAAGTATGTGTTCTGGATGTTAGAAGTAACCTTCTCCGATTCACGCGCAAATGGTGGAATATGTCGCCATGGATTATAGTAGAGTTATTTTGTTCCTTAAGGGCACCGATCTATTTCATTACAAGTACTTGATGTAGGTGCAGTTGTCCTTCGACAATTTTCTAATAAATAGTCCAGCAATGTAGCTCAATCTATTGGAGCTTGGCACTGTAGCCCATCTCTTGAGAATCTAGTAACTTTACCTTCGTGGTAAATGTTGCAAACTTTCTATTCAGACCTGCTGAGTCTGAAGTATCATCTCACCTAACTAGAGCTGAATCTCAAGTAGATATGATGGTTTGTGTTCTTCAAGGTTTTGGCATAGGTCTCTTTGTAAACCCGGCATGATTGATGTAATGGTTGACACAACTAGTCGGAAAGGCCTATTGTCACATTCTCTTGAATCGGCACATAACAACGACTCTTCATGAGGCTTCTTCTATGATTTATAATAGGGGTTGTGCTTATGTTCTCGTTTGTCTCCGAAGTCCGACCTTTACTGATGTCTGTTTTCTCAAACATCAAGGAGAACATTTAAAGTAGCATTGCTAAATGTCTCTTGGTCGATCCTCCAGACCCTTTTATGCTGGCAAATATCTTGTTGTGCCAAGTAATTGAAGTCTAAGAATGAAGTTTCTTTTTCTTCGTGTCATCAGGAATATTCTTATCTATTCATCTGGTGGTGCAAAGATTTTGATAATCCTGGATGAATACAAAGTTCCTTCATATCTCGATCATGTTCATAAAGTGACTATGATTTTGGTAATCATAAGTTTATCTTGTTACATGTTCCTTGTGACTCTTATGAGTTCTCTCCACAAAAACACCTTTCTGTCTTAACCTTTTGTTGAATGAAGAGTGATCCTTCTATATCAAAAGTAGTTCAACAGCTTCGTTATCCGTATCTTTGTATCCCTAGAAGCTCTACTTAAGCCACTTAGTAGAGGTTGTATCCTGAAGTCTGTGGTCATGTTCTTTCCGTTGAAAGCTTTCTTTTTCAGAAGCTTAAACTCTTCTGAAACTCCATGGTCTGAATCCTTATGAAGACCGGCTATCTAACAACTTGAAACCTTCTCCTCTTGTTTCCTCCGTTACCTTGACGTGTTTCATGTTCATCATCTCAGAGTTGTTTCTGAACACACGTTCATGAGTTGACCATGATACACTCGGTGTGTTGTTTAGTGTGTTTCCCTCTTATCTTTAGAGTGATCCTATTTATTTCTCCCTTTGTCTCTCTTCCTACCTTTCGAATCTCGGGTCGAGATTATCGTAAGGGGGATAGAGCTGTAACACCCCAGTTTTACTTAAGTAGTATTTAGGGTTTGTTTGTGCATTCATGGGCATCATCTACTTTGCTAAATAAAAACATGAAAATAAGAAAGGTTGTAAAACCCTAAAACTCTAATTTTTCTCTCCCTCCAAAACCAATTCAAATGGTATTTGAATTTCTAAAATGAAAAAATACATGGAATCCAAATGGTTATAAAGGGTCCCTACAATATCTTCATACTTTTTACAAAGCCTCTTGTATTTTTGAAATGGTACAAAACAGATTTGAAATAAAGTGAAAAGGGGAGAAAAGAAAACAGTTTTAGGAAAACATTTTGGCAAATAAAACAGAGCCAGATCTCGAGTAGGCGGAAGCCCACCTATCCCCTTGCTACCTACCGCCTAGTGCGCAGCCTTCAACCCCACAGCTGACCCAACCCTGGCCCAGTATCGCTTCGTCGTTTGTTTGGGTCGTCGTCGACCTTCCGATCCACCCAAGCTCCTCGCTGTCGTCGCCGTGACGTTCGCCGGTGTTGAGATCCCCGCTGCCGCCTTGGACGAGGATAAGACCGTGTCGAGCCATGCTTCTCTTCTCCTCGGCCTCTCGCTCTCCCTCATCCTCTCCTCCTCTCCCTGGCGCTTTCTCTCTCTCCCTGTGAGGCTGTAACCCTAGCCACCACAGGTGCTGCTTTGCGCCACCGTTTGAAGCCCCGCTGACCCCCGATGACGATGCCACGCACTCCACCTCAATGCTCTGACTATCCTCACCAAAGGAATCGGCTGCGGGCGCCCCCTATCGAGCTCGCCGACCGCCCCTTCCCTACCTCTGTCCGAGCGGCGTCGTCGCCATCGCCGTCGACTCTGTCAGTTTCCGCCCTGTCTAAGACTAGCGGTGCAACGAGGGTAATTCCACGGTCCAGAAGGACCAATCCATCTTCGTCCTCCCCCTCTGATTCGTCCTCGCCCCGAGCGCCTTCGTGCGTCGCCGCAGATAAGCGTCGCCGGCCCAGCTCCGGTGGCTATTTCTCTGTGGTGTCGCCAGGTTCTAGTCCACCATGCCACGCTGAGTCGAACGGCCCTGCCCTAGCGTAGCCTCGCGAGTCCCATGTCGCCTTCCTTGTTGCCCACTATGTGGTGGCCGCCGGCGTGACGTTGTGCTGACGTCACCGTGACGTCAGCCACGCGCGGTCAGCCTCGGTCAATCGTCCCTGGTCCCACTTGATGACGTGGCTGCTGATGTGCGCTCTGGCCCAGCAGTCAGCCATAGTGGCTAGATCTAGTTGCAGTGTAAAATGTTTTTCCTAGTTTTGCTATATTTTAGAATTGGTTTAATAATTTCATAAAAGGTTTAAATATTGTAAAATCAATATCTTTTAATCTGTAATTCAGAAAAATATAAATAATATATCAAAATGTTTAGAAAAATGAGATATATCTGTTTAAACTATAATCATGCATTGTTCAACAACTTTAATTACAAGTTTAATTAGGGAACTAAACCCACCCCTCACAGGTGTTCCGGGGTTCCCCTTTTCTAGGGTTTGCGACCCTCGGACCCTGTTTAAAATGACCAAGCATCCCTTAGGGTTTCATTTCCACTCTAATTAACTTCTCATATCATCATCCTTGCTTGAGCATTGCATTGACGCCATGTGTTGATTGTTGTTCCCCCTTTCTTTCCGGTGTTTGCTTCTTCCCGGTAGAATATGATATCGAGATCGAGATCGAAGACCGAGATCAACACCATCGAAGATCAAATAATAATACTTGGCCAACTGTAATTAAGTCAAGTACAAGACTCCCAAAGATCTTTATTGGGGTATCAACAAGCAAAGGCAAGCATAGCCCCCTCATAAAAGAATCCTACGCTTTCAAGAGCATTTCATTCTTATCATGATGCATACGATTCTACTATGGTATTTTATCAATAGATAAAGTACCCTATCTGTTGGATTAGTCCCTTTGAGCTTATATTACCTGATCCACTGCTCCTAGCATAAGTAGGTTTGGCTTGTGTGCAATGCTAGAGCTTATATCTGTGTCTTGCTTAGCCAAGCTTAGTTGTCAGTGCTGGTCCATCCAGAAGATGTACCAAATGCAGAGAATCAAGTATGTCAGGAGAACAAGGTATACTGATGAGGTAAGGTCAGTGGTAAAGGTTAAACATGCTAAGGCTTGTATCTGAGGCCATGCTGGGATGTGGTTATTCTAGTCCCATGCTCGCCACTACTAGTAACTGAATTCTTGCCTTTGGAACCGAGACGAGTGTACAACCACATGGGGCTTGGGAACCCCTCCGCTTATTAACTTGCCTAGTAGATTCCACGAGTCACATAGTTCGGGCATTCCATTCGACATATGCATAGAAAATGTTTTCAAAAGAGGAGGTGAAGGACGTGCATTCATACAGGTAGGTAAGCGTGGTCGGGGTTGCTTGGGGTAGATGGCGCCCCTGGTAAACCAACCCTGCCCACATCTCTAGGGACCGGCTTCGGGATTTGACCCGTTTCGGCGGAACCATCCTTAGGGCATGACTCATGGTCTCGGCAAAGGAAGGTAAAATGGTCGTGTCCAATCACTCTCTGCCAGCACACCAAGGAAGTGTGTCAAGTGGCTCTAAGAGTCAGTTGGTACGTGTGGGTAAAGTTGTACACCCCTGCAGGGTTAAATCTTTCAAAAAGTCGTGTTCACGGTTATGAACACTTGGTGACCGAATTCTAAGATCATAGAGAACTATAACCGAATCATAAAACTTGACAGTTCAACGTGTGCTTAAGGATGCTTCCTCATGGGTACGAGGGGGTTATCCTAGTTGTGAGATGAGGATTACTTTGGTGAATACCAAGGTGATGATCAATTCTTCGGAGATGTCGCTCTGTTATCCCCTTTTAAAATATTCTAATTAGACGATCTTCTTCTCCCTCTTGTTTTATAAACCAAGATGGCTTTATGCAAAATAACCCCACCATCCATAAGACTTGCGGAGTACACCCTGTACTCACCCTTGCTTTGTTGATACTTTCATAGTAAGTGTTCCCTTGAAGAGAAGTTTGGTATGACATCGATACCGACGAGTAGCTTGGGGTTCCCGGTAGGCAGCCTGGAATCTATGGGCTAGGATATCATCGTTATGCTTCAGGCCTCTTAGGCCATTTGTTAAGTTTTCTATACTTAATAGCATAATTTGCCTTCCGTTGTTTGATGTTTGTGGTTAGTGACCTTTGCTTGTAATATTTTGGTTCTTTGCTTAGTTATGAGCTCGCTGTAATAATTTTTGTGACGCAGGGTTACTGTTGTGTTACCAATTCTTCACTGGATATCCTCGAGCTCTAGGTTAAGATTATGTTAGGATAAGGTCTAGATTTGTTTAACCCTGATCCCGGGGGTGTCACAATAAACCACATGGATCCACTAGAGTTCATTGGATGTTTGTGTGTATTAGTGTGAATCATTGTAGTTTTAGGAAATAACACATGAAGTGATGACACTGCAGCATGTGGTGTCCAACCATGTCCAGGTACCATGGCAGCATGCTGGGATTCAACTTCAGCATGCATTCTACCTCCAGCTTGAAAGATGCTGCATCACCACAACTCATTGGATGTGATGTGTGTGTTTGTGTTAGTGTGCATCATTGTGGTTTTGGAAAAGAACATATGCAGTGAAGCCACCATAGCATGTGTGTTCTTTTCATAAACCACATGGATCCACTAGAGTTCATTGCATGTGTGTTCTTTTCATAAACCACATGGATCCACTAGAGTTTATTGGATGTGTGTGTGTATCATTGTGCATCATTGTGGTTTTAGGAAAGAATACATGCAGTAATGCCACTCCAGCATGTGGTGTCCAACCATGTCCAAGGACCCTGGCAGCATGCTGGGATTCAACTGCAGCATTGTCGTAGTGTGGAACACGACAGTACCATCGGGGATGGCTTGAAGGGGACAATCAGGATGTTATCGGTGGCTACTCGCAACGGGTTGGGCACAGATACTGCAAACACAGCGATGTATCTAGTTTCGGAGCCCTCTTGGCGAGGTAAAACTCCTACTCCTGCAAGGATCGACTATCGAAGGGGGAGGATGCCCAATATAGATGCTCCTTGAGCTGTTTCCTTAGCTACTTCTTGCTTGAAACTGTCTAAGTCCTTCCTCTCGTCTCTACCTAGAACCCTAGCACTACCCCCCTTATATACAGGTTGAGGAGGTAGCTTACAAGGTGGGTTCTAGGCTGCTTGGATTTGGGCCTTACAAAGTGGGCCGGCTGGACAGGGACAAACGGTAGGTCCGGGTCCAGTCAAGCCTCCAGTACAGGGGAGGACCGCGCTATAGTGCACCGCGCCCCTGCTTTACTTGTCATCTGGCTCTTTTTCCGTCAGCCGGTTCTTTATGCGTAAGCCGGAGCTTTCCTCGTGAGCCCTTGCTTTGCTCGTCAGCCTCCAGCTTTGGTGTAGTTGTCCGGTAGCACCGGCCAAGCCAGCCAGCCTGTCCGGTCAGAGGTGCGCTCAGCAAGGAGCGTCACCCCCTCCGTACCATGGCCAGTGGATCCGAGGAGGCCGACTAGGAGCAGCCTCCCAGTCGGTTCTTCTGGTTACCCGGCTAGACGGGCCAGCCAGGGAAACTTGAATGCGGACCGGGTGGGGATTCCACCCGAGGGTCATCCCTCCGACACTAGTCCCCGAGCGCGTTAGGACTTGGCCTCGTGCAAAAGTTCTTGCATGCTCATTTGAAATGATTGATGGTGCAGACGCTTCGTCGTTTTCATTTGTCTTGTAGTCTTTGTCTTGTAGTCTTTGTTCCGTACCGGCTTGGGATTCTGTGTGGCTTGGGATTCTGTGCTAGTTTCCCGGCTGGGGTTCACCGGCTACGGAGCTGATGGCCCCACCCACAGGGTGTCAGTGGTGATCTTCTTGACCAGCTGCCACACCCGACCGGGAGAGGGATTGCCAACTTGCTACCGCCATTGCTTGCGTCAGCCATGCCTGCCGTTTCTGGTACGCGTCGTGTCAGCCATGCCTGTCGTTTCTAGCGTGCGTCGCGTTAGTTTGACTTCTGGGTCTGCCACGGCAGTTTTTTGGTAACGGCGTGCACGCCTTCATCATTGCATCTTCTTGGAGATCGTGTGCGCGGTTTGCCTCACGCAGTATCTTCTGCGGGATCTTCTGCACGCGTGATGCTGGCGCACGCGATCCGTCCCGAACCGTCGTGGAGAGGTGGGGTGGTTGCTTGCCACGTGGCCTAGAGGGAGGGGAACTAGCGTGGTGGAGTAGGGCCATTGCTTGCCATGTGGCGCAGAGGAAGGGGAACCGGCATGGCCCTGCTTCCCTGATTAATACGTATGCCAAGGAGCAGTGGCTCCTCACTTCATCTCCCTGCGACTGTCGTCCCTATTCTTCCTTGCACTCTAGCCTTCCACTGCTCCTCTGTGCCACCGTTCCTTGGTCACCGGTGCCGCTCCTCTTGTTCAACAGCGGTCTCCCACACTTCAACCACGGCCACCTTTCCGGGCAATATGTTGCCCGAGGTCGCCGGCGGGTGGTGCGGTTCATATGTTACTGAGGAGTTGGTGAAGAAGTATCGGCGGGGGAAGTTCCCGCCGTCAGATCGGCTGGTGAAACACCACCTCGTGCCGGAGGGCGAGCGGGTGCCCAACCCCCAGCCTGGCAAGGCTGTCGTCTTCCTCGCCCACTTCGCTTGCGGCCTTGGGCTGCCATTGAGCTGCTTCGTCTTGGAGCTGCTCGTCACTTTTGATCTGAAGCTCCACCACCTTGGAGCCAACACCATGTCGATGCTATCGCATCACGGGGCCTGCTGCTAGGCGTTCCTTAGCGTCTGCCCCTACGCCGCGAACTTCTTGAAGTTTTTCTACTTCAAGGTTCAGGTGGTGGGGAAGGGCGGACTGCTGACGGAGACGGGCTGCTGCGCCATCTACCCGCGGCCATCGGCGCCCATACAGCGCCTCGAGATCCCGACACCATCAAGCTCTGGCAGTGCTCGTACTTTTATGTGCGCAACAACACCGAGGTGGACTTCATCAAGGTTCCCGCCTTCGCTAATGTCCCCTCCAGCCGGAAAGCCTGGACCGTCCAGCACTTGGGTGCCCAGGGCGACATTGACCAGATGGGCGCCCGGCTGGCCGTCCTTGTGGAGAAGGAGAGGCTGGTCGCCCGGGACATTTTGCTTTCCTGGATGGCGAACTGCGTGCTCTCGCTGCAGCACTGATCGCACAAGATGTGCCACCTCTATGGCCACCTGGATCCCACCCGGGTATCCCTGCTGGATGTGCCACATGCCGCCCTCCACGAATGGCTCACCACCATCTTGAAGGAGGCGCTGGAGGAGGACTGGGTGTTCTCCTGCCGGCCGTTCCAGCGCAGCCGTCTTCTGCCCAAGATATATCTTTCTTGCTCTTCTCCGGGTGGATTTTCCTAAGGGACTCCTGTTTCATGCCTCTTATCTTCCCTTGTTGAGTAGCTTTTCATGGCGTAGCTAGCAGAGGACGGTATGGGGGACAACGAGCTCCCCAACTTTGCCGCGGACTTCAAGCCGGCGAAGGCTCCACCGGCGAAGCCGGAGCTGTTCCCCATGCAGGCCGATGAGGGCTACGAGTTCCCACCCGGTGAGAGTATGTCCTTTGTCCTTGTCTTCTTTGCGCTTGCTATGATTTTAGCCGTGAACTTGACGTTTTGCTTGCACTGGAACAATCGTTCATGGAAAGGATGTGGACCCGGCCAAGGTCGCCGTGGCCAGGGGCAAGGGGAAGCGGGCCATCTCCACCATTGCTGCTCCGGCCGGAGGCAGCGCCTAGAAGATACGCCGCCCCCGTCCCACGGCCACCATGCCGAGTGTTATTGGGTAGGTCCCTGTATCTTCTTGGTACTTGTATTGACTTGGTCGTTTTTGCGTTGCTCATTCCTTGTATTTCCGCAGCGAAGCTATGGCCTTGCCCGGCTCCGCGACCATCGCCACTGCGTCCGCCCCTCCGCCTGCTGTAGAGGGGAGCGCACCCGTGACGCTCCACCGGACTGGTGCCGTCTCCCGGTTTGCTGAGGGGCTTCTTTTTGGGCGTGCTGGCACGACCGTTCCACACTCCGGCTCGACGGTGGGTGCTGACCCCAACACCTACCAGGTGGAGGAGCTGGTGGAGGTGCCGCGACCTGAGGACCCTTCCAGCCGGAGGTTGGGCCCTCCGCGGCCTCGGTCAGCGATGATGACCTCCAGGTCACCGGCTGGATGCCGGCTCGGGCTGTGCCGCCGTTGGATGCCCTCCTAGTGCAATTGATGGAGGTGGCGCCTCTGGCCGTTGGCCAGGCTCGCCAGCTGGCAGAGGCGCTGGAGCAGGGGATCGGCCAAGCCAGGGCGCTGGGGGCCTCCATCGAGGTATGTGCTCTATCGCCCATCTTGATGTTTGTTCACCGTCTTGCGCTGCGCTTTGTTCTCACTTCTCTGTTTGTGTAGAGGGCTCTTGTCGACACCGCCAAGACCTCGCGGGACCTGGGCCGTAAGATCGCTAGCTCTACCGCATCTTCTTGATTGCGCGATTTCTCGCGCTTCTTGTTGAATATTGGTTACCCTCCCGCAGCTCTGCTGGCGGACCAGGACCACGAGGTGGCCCGGCTGAAGGAGGAGGTCGCCCGGTTGGAGGAGTCCAACAAGAAGCGCCAGGACCAGATCACCGAACTGACTGCGCAACAGTATCAGATGGAGATCAAGGCTGGTAGGGCCAAGAAGACGGCAGACATCCGAGCCGAAGCGCTAAAGAACCTAGAGGGACTTTAGCCACCCAGGCGGATGCCCTCAAGGTTTCCAAGGTGAAGGAGGCAGCGACGCTATCGGAGCTTTGCCAGATCGCCAAGATTGTCGTCACTAAGTGCCCTCAACTTGAGCCATTTTTCCCGTTTTGCCCTTTGTAGTCAGTATTGATTGTTGTTTCTTTTCCTGGCTGCAGCTCAGTATCCCGAGGCGACGGATCAGGCGCTGGGCCGGATTCCCGAGACGGATTCGGAGTGGGATCTCCACCCGGGGGAGCTGGTGGCGGTCGTCAGCGAGGAGGCGAACTGGCTTCGCACCACTACTCTTGAGGTCTTTGACTATGTCTGGCCTGAAGCTGTCCCACCTACCTCCATGGCTACATTGGCCGAGCGTCTTTTGGGCGCCCTGGACCTCGTGAACATGGCCAGGGAGTGGGAGGCTCGTGGCGACGCAGAGATGGTGCTGGCGTTGTTGAAGTCCTGGTACCCGGATGTCGATCTGCGGGACCTCTCCCACAGATTTCGCCAAGGGACCAGCTATGACCAGCTTCGCGTCGAGGTTCCTGACATCCGCTCCTGTGGCGTGACGTTCGGGACCTTCATTGTGCTGGACAAGGACTTCAGCTATTCGGCTGGCACGGAGTGGTACTATCACAGCCCAGATGCGCCGCGCACTGATGCTCCATCTGCACCGCAGACCGCCTCGACAGACGTCGCCTCCAGCAGCCAGGCTCTAGCTGATGCGTCCGACCCTTCTGCCCCTCAGTGAACTTGATGCCCGGTATGCTGGGAGTATTTGTGACTGAAAAACTTATCTTTTCTTTGTGCTATGTGACAATTGTCCGTGTTCTGGTTATTGAACTCTTCTGGGAGCATCGCCTCCCTCCGTATATTTGCTCGTGCTCTTTTGCTTGCACTTTCTATTCTGCATTTTATACATGCTTGCTTCTATGTCGGGGAGCGCGAGCGCACCCACAGGGTGTAGTCCCCGAGGTTCGGGCCGGCTGGAGAATACAGCCGGGTCGAAGCTCCTTTGTGTTTTCTTGTTTGCAGGTTTCTGTGTGGGGGTGCGTGAGCACACCCACAGGGTGTAGTCCCCGAGGTTCGGGCCGGCTGGACAGTACAGCCAGGTGGAAGCTCCTTGACCTGCTCTACCGCCGTCTACAAGCTACTTGCCTCCGGCTTGGGTTTTCGTCGTTGAACTTTGGCTCATGCAAGCATAGAAACAAACAAGTTGTTTGCCTGGTTAAACATATGCAAGTTCAAACTATAATTTTAGGTTTATTAGTTCTGAAATTTTCGCTGTTTTGCGCAAATCCAATGTCGTTGCCCTTTTCTCAGTGAGCATTGGCCAGTTTTGATGTTGTTCCCTTGCTGGCTTTTAGTCGGAGTCGAAGGGGTAGCTTAGTAGGCGTACTACACGATACTTTGGGTTTGGGTCATTGTCTTTGGCGAGCGAGCGCAACCGGGTCGTCCAGACGTTTTTGTTTTCCTCGTGGATTATTCATGTAGGGGCCTTTGAGCATTCTGCTCTTGCCGGATCTGTCAGCCAGCTTGCGGTCTGCAGCCAGAACCGAAGAGGACACCTTAGGAACCGCGTACAGTACATTGCTACATGGGTCGCGCAGCCGTCTGGGCCAACCGGCGAGTCCCTGAGATGGATCGCCGGCTCTGGGGTTAAAGTAATGCAGCCAGAAAATCAATTTGTGCAGCATGGCTTGCTTATTTATTGCGGAGTCCCTGAGACTGTGTCGAGGCTCCCATGCTTGTTCGTTACATGAAGATAAGATACATACACTTCTTGCTCAAGTGTAAAATGGGCGAAGCAGGCTCGCGTTCCATGGGCGTTCAGTTTCTTCGCCTGAGCGATCCATCTTGTTCTTTTCCGTCTTACGGGTGTCGATGAGGTAGTATGAGTTGTTCTGCAGTGCCCGCCTGATGATGAATGGGCCCTCCCAAGGCGGAGACAGCTTGTGCATCCCCTTGGTGTCTTGAACTAGCCTTAGCACCAGGTCTCCCTCGCGAAACGAGACGCTGCGGATCTGGCTGGCATGGTAGCAGCACAAGTTTTGCTGGTAGATGGTGGATCTGGACAAGGCCATCTCGCACGCTTCTTCAAGGAGATCGACACTGTCTTCCCGTGCTTCTTTGGCTTCTTGTTCTGTGTAGAGCAGTTTGCGGGGTGCATCAAACTCGATGTCAGTGGACAAAACTGCCTCCGTCCTGTAGACGAGGAAGAAAGGAGTGTAGCCGGTGGAACAGTTTGGCAGGGTCCGAAGACTCCAGAATACAGCCAAGAGCTCCTCAATCTAGCATCCCGGGGATCGCATCAGTGGTTCGATCAGCCGGGGCTTGATTTCGGCTAGGACTGGGCCATTTTCTCGCTCACACTACCCGTTGGACTGGGGGTGTGCCACAGATGCAAGGTCAAGAAGACGGCGGACACCCGAGCCGAGGCGCTGAAGAACTTGGAGGGACTTTAACCACCCAGGCGGATGCCCTCAAGGTTTCCAAGGTGAAGGAGGCGACAGCGCTATCGGAGCTTTGCCAGATCGGCAAGATTGTCTTCACTAACTGCCCTCAACTTGAGCCATTTTTGCCGTTTTGCCCTTTGTAGTCAGTATTGATTGTTGTTTCTTTTCCTGGCTGCAGCTCAGTATCTTGAGGCGACGGATCAGGCGCTGGGCCGGATTCCCAAGACGGATCCGGAGCGGGATCTCCACCCGGGGGAGCTGGTGGCGGTCGTCAGCGAGGAGGCGAACTGGCTTCGCACCACTTCTCTTGAGGTCTTTGACTATGTCTGGCCTAAAGCTGTCCCACCTACCTCCATGGCTACATTGTCGGAGCGTCTTTTGGGCGCCCTGGACCTCGTGAACGTGGCCAGGGAGTGGGCGGCTCGTGGCGGTGCGGAGATGGTGCTGGCGTTGTTGAAGTCCTGGTACCCGGATGTCGATCTGCGGGGCCTCTCCCGCGGATTTCGCCAAGGGACCAGCTATGACCAGCTTCGCGTCGAGGTTCCTGACATCCGCTCCTGTGGCGTGACGATTGGGAGGTTCGTTGTGCTAGACAAGGACTTCAGCTACCTGGCTGGCATGGAGTGGCATGATGTCTGCATTCTCCCTAGTGGATGTCGACTAGCAGCCGGATTCCATCCTCTTGGCTCACACATCGCTGATAAATGCCGCCAACGCTACGCTTGTAGAGCTCGTTGTTGATCATGGTGTAAGCGCTGGCTCTGCGCTTCACCTGCCTTGCCTCTACCTCTTCTTCGGTGAGCTCTCCTCTGGCCAGGAAATCCATGAACGGCTTGGCCAATTTCGGGGTTTCCCGGATGGCGCACACTGCCTACATCAGTAGATTCACTTCTGCCTATATGACTGGGTCGGGCTCATCCAGAGGCCGACCGGGTGGAGAAGCGGAGCCAGCAGCCTCCAGGCTGGAGGCGGCGCTTCCTGGGTGCAGCGAAGCCGTCACGGGGATCTTGGAGTCGGCAGTCCCGGGGTGCGGTGAAGCAGTCCCAAGTGTGGTGAAGCCGTCGTAGATGCCTTGGAGCCTGCAGTTCCCAGGTGCGTCGAAGCAGTCCCCAGGTGTGGTGAAGCTATCGCGGATGCCTTGGAGCCAGCAGTCCCCAGGTCCGCATCCAATGTTATGGAGTCTTATTCGGGAGACGGCGTAATTGACGGCTTGCGCAGGTGCTCAAGGGAGACTCCAGGCAGACCTGCTTGCCTTGTACACCCGATGCGGGCGAGCATGTCCGCGGCCTCGTTGTTTACCCTTGGGACATGGTGAAACTCGCATCCTTTAAAACGGGCACATAGTTGTTGTACGAAGAAATGGTATAGAGCCATGTTTGCATCTCTGGCGTCCCAATCGCCCGACACTTGCTGCACCACCAGATCAAAGTCGCCAAAGCATAGGATGCATCGGATGCCTATCTCCTTTGGCATCTTGAGGCCGTGGACGAGCGCTTCATACTCAACGGCATTGTTGGACGCGCGGAAGTGGATCTGCAGCACGTAGTCCAGCCGGTCTCCTTTTGGAGAGGTGATGACCACTCCGGCTCCGAGCCCACCATACATCTTGGAGCCGTCAAAGTGCAGTTTCCAATGCGTGGAATCAGGGCAAGGCGACAGGTATTGCGTTTCTGCCCCAATCAACGAGGAAATCTGCCAAGGCCTTAGACTTGATCGCCGTTCTTGGCTCGTATTGTATGTTGTGGTCGGCGAGCTCTATGGCCCATTTCGCCACCCGGCCTATGGCGTCTCTGTTGCTGATGATCTCCAAGAGTGGTGCTAGTGCCACCACCCGGATGGAATGTTCTTGGAAATAGTGCTTCAATTTCTTGGCGGCCATGTACACACCATACACCAGCTTCTAGTAATGAGGGTAGTTCTTCTTCGAGAGCTAAAGTACCTCACTTAGGTAGTACACCGGTCGTTGTACCGGCTGTGCTTTTCCTTCTTCCGGCTTCTCCACTACCAGCACCACACTGACAACCCTGTTGGTTGCTGCGACATACATCAACATGGGTTCCTTTCCTGCTGGTCGTGCCTGAATAGGTGGTGAGGTGAGCATGCGCTTGAGGTCGCGGAAGGCTTCATCCGCCTGCAATATCCAGACGAACTTGTCCGTCTGCTTCATGAGTTGGTACAGTGGAAGCGCTTTCTCGCCCAGCCGGCTGATGAACCGGCTGAGGGAGGCCAGGCATCCGGTGAAATTTTGGACATATCTCAAGTTTTTGGGCGGCTGCATGCACTCGATTGCGCCGAGCTTCTCCGGGTTCGCCTCGATTCCTCGCTCAGATATGAGAAAACCGAGGAGTTGGCCGGCTGGGACACCAAACACACACGTCTCCAGGTTCAGCTTCATCTGGAACCGGCGGAGGTTGGTGAATATTTCCTTCAGATCTTCAAGGAGTGTCTGGCGTTCCTTGGTCTTGACCACCACATTATCCACGTAGGCGTGTATGTTTCTGCCAATCTGAGTCTGCAAGCACTTCTGCATGTAGCGCGGGTATGTGGCTCCAATGTTCTTTAGCCCGAACGGCATTGTGGTGTAACAGTAGGCTCCAGAAGGAGTGATGAATGCTGTCTTTATTTGATCAGCAGGGTTCAGCCGGATCTGGTGGTAGCCGGAATATGTGTCCAGAAACGACAACAGCTCGCAGCCGGTCGTGGAATTGTTCACTTGGTCTATCCTTGGCAGGGTGAATGGATATTTGGGGCATGCTTTGTTCAGACTAGTGTAGTCAATACACATGCACCAAGTCTTGTTCTTCTTCAACACAAGTACGGGGTTTGCCAGCCATTATGGGTGGAAAACCTCCATGATGAATCCGGCTGCGAGCATAGTGATCTCCTCCCCAATTGTTCTTCTTTTTTCTTCCACGAAGATGCACAATGACTGTATGACCGACTTTGCATCCGGCCTGACATGTAAAGAGTGCTCGGCGAGCTCCCTCAGGACACCTAGCATGTCCTTGGGGGACCATGCAAAGATATCCCGATTCTCACGAAGGAAGTCGATGAGCGCGCTTTCCTATTTGCTGTCAAGGCCGTCTCTGACCAGGACAAACTTTTCCAGCTCAGCCTCGTTCAGCAAGATCTTTCTCGTGCCCTTGGATGGCTTGAATTGTGCTTCTCCGGCTGGCTTGGGCTCGCCAGCCGACATGTCCTTCTGCAGGGCTGCCACATTCTGCATGATTACACGCTTCTCCTCCGCGATGATCATGGCTTCTGCTATCTTGGATCCATCTATGGCGCACTCCATAGACCGCCTGTAGCAGCCAGCCATGGTGATGACGCCCTTGGGCCCAGGTATCTTAATCTTGAGGTACGCGTAATGCGGTGCCGCCATGAACTTGATGAGTGCTGGGAGCCCCAGGATTGCGTGGTATGCGCTGCAGAGGTTGACCACCTCGAACCAGATAGGCTCGCGGCGGAAGTTGTCCTCCGTGCTGAAGATGACGTCCAGCTAGATCTTCCTGATGGGGGAGTGCGACGGGCCTGGGACAACTCCATGGAAGGAGGTGCTTGACGGCTCCAACTGCGACTCACTGATACCGAGCCGATCGAGCGAGCTGCGGTACATGAGGTAGATGTTGCTCCCTCCATCCACGAGGATGCGGGAAAACCTGCAGGAATGTTTCTGGGAAACAATGATAGGATCCAGAACCATCGTGTAAGTGCCTGGGTTAGGCAGCTCAGCTCGCTGGTCCTTCCAGCTCCATGCAACTTCTTACTCCGACCAGTTGAGGTACTAGGGAACGGGAGGAATGATTGCGTTCACTTCCACCTCGCGACGCCTCTTGTTGTGCTTGGTCTCCAGCTCCATGGTGAAGATGTGGTAGTTTCCCACCTGGCAGGGGTAGTTTTTGTCATCATCTTCCCTTCGACGCTGGTTATTGTGATCGCCTGGCGGCCCGCCGGCTGGAGGAGGTGGCGCCTGTCCAGCCGGTGCGTCAGCGATCTCCGCCATCTTTTTCGTCCAGGTGCACTAGCGTGTGGCATGTGTGGCGGGATTGTTGCCTCTGCTATGGAACTTGCATGGGCCATCAAGCATCGACTCGATGGTGTACTTGGGCCTTGGAGGCTGGTCATCGGGCTTCTGTCTCTGGCTTCCGCCTGCAGCCGGATCCTCCTGCACTACCGCTACCTGCCTGGAACCGTATTGGTTGTCCGACCGGTCGTCCTTTCTTTTGCCGTGGCGGTTATCGTGCCGCCTGGAATTGTGGTCGTTCCCCTCTGACTGGTGCTGATCTACGGCGATGTCGACGATTATTTGCCCTTGGTCATCCACTCGGACTGATCTTTTCATTTCCGCGTCAGCCATTGCGTACTTGTCCGCGATGGCCATGGTCTAGGCCATGGTTGTGGGATCCACCCGGCGAAGCTTATGCTTGAGCATAGTGGCATCTCCGCAGCCGTTGATGAAGAAATCAACCGCCTGGTGCTCGCTTACCCCCTCATAGGAGTTGTGCATGCTGGTCCATCGGGTGATGTAGGAGCGATCAGATTCATCTGGGCCCTACACGCAAAGAGCAAGCTCGCCGGGTCGGCTCGGGCGCTTGTAGGTGTCGGTGAAGTTGCGAACGAATGCCTGCTCGAAATCGATCCAAGTGTTGATGCTGTTGTCGGGGAGGTTGTTGAGCCACGTCCTGGCTGAGTGGAGGAGCATGAGAGGGGCGTAGCGTACTGCTACCCGGCGGTTGCCATTGGCGATGCCTACGGCGATGGTGTAGTCCACCAGCCAGTCCTCCGGCTTGACCGAGCCGTTGTACTTTGGTGTATCCCTTGGGAGCGTAAATCCCTTTGGAAATGGTTTGTTATGGATGCGCGGTCCGAAGCATCTTGGACCGACTGGAATTTCTTCCTCCAGCATGCGTGACTGGACCAACAGGTTGATTCGCACACGCGTGTCCTACTGTTCATCCGGCTCGAGCGGTCCCAGCCGGCCAGATAGGCGAGACTTGGGGAGCGCTTGGCCTTTTCCGGCTCGGTCGGCCGACTCGGAGTTTTTGCTGGTAACGGCCGCCGCGTCGTGGGCATTGTGCCCACGGCCTGCAGATACGTCGCGTGGACGGTTGCTCTGCCTTGCTCCATTTGGGGAAGATGCCTTGTTGCCACCTGCAGCCGGATCCGCCATCCAGCGAGCCGGTTGGGTTCTGCTATTCCCAGCAATGCTGAGTTTTGCGTCGGCCTGCTGCTTGTTCGCTGTGACCACAAGGAGCTGGACACGTGCCTGCTGACCGAGCAGTTCCTCGCCCTCTAGGTGGCTTAGCTCTACAACTTCCGCCTCCGCGGCCCTCATGTTTTCTGCGGGGGTGCTGTAGACCGGCTGCACCGCGGGCGTGCGCGGATCAGCGGCGCGATCCATCTCGGAACCGAGGTTCCGGCCCTGTGGCTAGGCCAGGTGGCTGGTGCCAGGCAAGCGCGTGAAGCCGTGCATGATGTTGTAGTCCCGCATGGTGGCGTTCATCCACCGTTGGTCGGCCACCACCTTGCCAGATTCCTCCAGAAGGTTCTGGCGGGTAGTCTCCAGGGCTACCGCAGCTGCAGCTAGATCTGCCTCGATGGGGGTGATGGGGTTGCGGAGGTGCTTGATGGATGCATTGATCAAGTCCAGGTTCGGGAGGCGTGAGTTAATGGCACAACCGTCCATGTTGTGCTCCAGAGGTGGGTGACGGTTCTCCACCAAGCCTGCCATCATGACCTCGACGCTACCACTAGCGATGCGCGAGGTAGGGAGACCAGGGGGCATGCCAAAGATGGTGACGACCCCACGAGGGAAGGCATGAGGGATGGTGACGACATAGACGCAATGCTCGCCGAAATGCATGATGGAGCCCCCTCTTGGGAAAACCCCCTCAGCAAACCAGGAAGCGCTGTCGAAGACGTAGTCGTAGGAGCCCATGGTGAGGACGAGGCCAGAGGCGACTCGCTCACCAGCGACGAGTGGAAGTCCCATGCGAAATATGATCCCAGCCGAAGCGCTGTGCCCCACGGTGGGCGCCAATTATCGTAGTGTGGAACACGATAGTACCATCGGGGATGGCTTGAAGGGGATAATCAGGATGCTATCGGTGGCTACTCGCAACGGGTTGGGCACATATACTGCAAAGACAATGATGTACCCAGGTTCAGAGCCCTCTTAGCGAGGTAAAACTCCTACTCCTGCAAGGATCTACTATCGAAGGGGGCGAATGCCCAATACAGATGCTCCTTGAGTTGTTTCCTTAGCTACTTCTTGCTTGAAACTATCTATGTCCTTCCTCTCGGCTCTACCTAGAACCCTAGCACTACCCCCCTTATATACAGGTTGAGGATGTAGCTTACAAGGTGGGTTCTAGGGTTTACTGTTTGGATTTGGGCCTTACAAAGTGGGCCGGCTGGATAGGGCCAAACGGTAGACCCAGGTCCAGTCAAGCCTCCAGTTCAGGGGAGGACCGCACTACAGTGCACCGCGCCCCTACTTTACTCGTCATTCGGCTCTTTATCGGTCAGCTGGTTCTTTATGCGTAAGCCTGAGCTTTCCTCGTCAGCCCTTTCTTAGATTGTTAGCCTCCAGCTTTGGTGCAGTTGTCCGGTAGTGCTGGCCAATATAGCCAGCCTGTCCGGTCAGAGGTGCGCTTAGCATGGAGCGTCACCCCCACCGTACCATGGCCAGCGGATCCGAGGCGGCCGGCTAGGAGCAGCCTCCTAGTCGGTTCTTCTGCCTACCCGGCTAGACAGGCCAGCCGGGGAAACTTGAATGCGGACCAGGTGGGGATTCTACCCGGCTGTGGTTCCTTGATATGGGTCCAGACGGCCTGACCTCTTTGGAGCCAGCCGGTTGGTCCCGTCTTGACCTACTCGGGGGTCATCCCCCCGACAAGCATGCATTCTACCACCAGCTTGAAAGATGCTGCATCACCACACCTCATTGGATGTGTGTGTGTATCAGTGTGCATCATTGTGGTTTTAGGAAAAGAACACATGCAGTGATGCCACTCCAGCATGTGATTTCCAACCATGTCTAGGAACCCTAGCAACATGCTGGGACTCAACTGCAGCATGCATTCTACCACCAGCTTGAAAGATGATGCATCACCACACCTCATTGGATGTGTGTGTGTCAGTGTGCATCATTCTGGGTTTAGAAAAGAACACATGCAGTGATGCCACCACAACATGTGTGTTCTTTTCATAAACCACATGGATCCACTAGAGTTCATTGCATGTGTGTTCATTTCATAAACCACATGGATCCACTAGAGTTCATTGGAGGTGTGTGTGTATTAGTGTGCATCATTGTGGTTTTAGGATAAGAACACATGCAGTGATGCCACTCCAGCATGTGGTGTCCAACCATGTCTAGGAATCCTGGCAGCATGTTGGGATTCAACTGTAGCATGCATTCTACCACCAGCTTGAAAGATACCGCATCACCACACCTCATTGGCTATGTGTGTGTGTATCAATGTCCATCATTGTGGTTTTAGGAAAAGAACACATGCAATGATGCCACTCCAGCATGTGGTGTCCAACCATGTCCAGATACCCTAGCAGCATGCTGGGATTCAACTTCAACATGCATTCTACCACCAGCTTGAAAGATGCTGCATCACCACATCTCGTTGGATGTGTGTGTGTGTCAGTGTGCATCATTGTGGTTTTTGAAAAGAACACATGCAGTGATGCCACCACAACATGTGTGTTCTTTTCATAAACCACATGGATCCACTAGAGTTCATTGCATGTGTGTTCTTTTAATAAATCACATGGATCCACTAGAGTTCATGGCATGTGTGTTCTTTTCATAAACCACATGGTTCGACTAGAGTTCATTGGATATGTGTTGTTTTCATAAACCAAATGGATCCACTAGAGTTCATTGCATGTGTGTTCTTTTCTTAAACCACATGGATCCACTAGAGTTCATTTGATGTGTGTGTGTATTAGTGTGCATCATTGTGGTTTTAGGAAAAGAACACATGCAGTGATGCCACTCCAGCATGTGGTGTCCAACATGTCTAGGAACCCTGGCAGCATGTTGGGATTCAACCGCAGCATGCATTCTACCACCAGCTCGAAAGAGACCGCATCACCACACCTCATTGGATGTGTGTGTGTGTGTGTATTAGTGTGCATCATTGTGGTTTTGGAAAAGAATATATGAAGTGATGCCACCACATCATGTGTGTTCTTTTCATAAACCACATGGATCCACTAGAGTTCATTGCATGTGTGTTCTTTTCATAAATCACATGGATCCACTAGAGTCATTGCATGTGTGTTCCTTTCATAAACCACATGGATCCACTAATGGTGGCTGTTAGATCGAGTCTTCTAGAAGGCACGCCCAACACACTTGTTCTGCATGACAATTGTTACATACCATTCGATCGAGGCGCTTGGATGATTGGGGTGGTTCTTCGTAAGAGTGATCCTCGAGTAGGCTGTTCTACGACATGATTGGCCATGCTTACTGTCCGCTAGCTCTGAAAAAACTGGCAACACCGCGCGCTCCCGTTTTGCCAGTGTCACGTGTTCCGTGGGCCACCTGCCAGTGTCACGTCCCCTCTACCACTCTTCCTAACCATACTTCTCTTCCTTCCCCTCGAAGCCACTTTCCCCACTTCTCTCCCATCCTGCCGTAGCTGAAAGCCGACGGAGCCTCCAGCGATCTCTCCCACAGCCACCCTAGTTCCCACCCTCTTTCACCATGGGTTCAAGGGGAGACGGTGAGGAAACGCGTCGTGATGACAGGGACGGTGATTTTGATGTGAGTCGTCTCATCTCTAACAGCTATGGCCATTTATCTATTTTGTGCTAGATCTACTCTGATTACTCATGCACGTATGATGTGTTAGGCCAACTAGACATTGTACGACTCCGACTATCACGGTTTAGCGGAGGAAGACAGTCCTCCGTTGTGTCAACATGGATATGTGCCTACTAAATTTGTAGCATTGGAAGGACGAAACACAGGTAGGAGGTTTTTAGGGTGTCGAGGACATGGTGCAATGTTACCACGTAGAAGTTGCGGTGTTGTCAAATGGGTAGATCTAGAGTGGCCCAAATCGATGCAGAAAACGCTGGACAAACTATGGGATATGACTATTGAGTTGAAAGAATCCATAGTGAGCTCACTTCTTGAGAGTGCTGAGATGAAGTTATTTGACCATGTTGACACAACTAAGCTTAACCGAGATCTCAGGAGGGTGCAAGACAAGGTTAGAAAAGTCGAGAAGGAGAGGGACATGGCGTTGGCCGTGAAGGCTAAAGCAGAGCAAGAACTGACTCAAGTAAGGAATGAACTTCACTAGGCCAAAGTCCTGTAGTTCACAACTACAGGTATTGACAAGTGCATGAGGATAAATGCAGAGAAACAATGGAAGATATACAAGGAAGATGCTAAAACGACGGAGCAGACGATTCAATCCTTGCTCTCGCAGGACGATGCACATCAGGCTATGATTAGGTAGATCAAGGAGATGTGTGATAACTAGTTCTATTTAGCTTGAGCTCTCTACTTTTTAAGTTGTAATAGTAGTACCTATTGACCTAGCGGTCTGAAATAGTGGTCTCGGAGTCCTGGGAGAGAAAAATTGGCCGCCCGTTAATCTGTCTTAGCCCTCCATTACTTCCTTTTGTCTAATGATGGTGGTATTATGACTTTGGTGGCTTGTGTAAACGTAATCTGTGTGGATTGTGCCGCATGAAAATGGCACAACCACAATTTATAAAGTGGAAGCACGTACACCCTGTTACTAGAGATCCGGGAGCTTCGCCAGACGTGCTCAAGATTAGGCCAGAAAGTGGTGCCGATTTCCTCATTCGGGCATTATCGGTTGCGATTGCTTTTTAAGTTGCCATGCCATTGTGCAGCAGCTGAAATAAGTTGGTGCTTCGTGGAGTGTAGCAGCTTAAATAATTTATTTCTGTGCCACTAACATTCCGTTGAATTTGGAGACCTCCTGCCCCTTAGCAATCAAGGAACCGGTGCTGCGTGTTTTCAAATAGTAGTGGCACAATCACAATTTCGGATTCAACTAGTGACTCGGCCGTTTCCAAACCTCAAGTCGCGGTACATTATACTCCGAGAACATGGGTAAATTGTTTCGCCCGACAAGTTCCACGCATAGAGCTCTAGAATTTAACCGAATTACATATATAGGTTCAAGTTCAACACATTATTATGCATCTTAATTGCCAGCAGCCTTCTTCCCCTGCCTAGATGCCAAGCCTTCACGTCCACTAGCTTCTTCATTTCCTGCCTTCTTCCTCTTCCTCGGTGCCAATTTTCTTAGCTTCACGTACTCTGCATCACCGGGACAATCAGCACCAAAATCGTGTCCAACATCATCACTCCACTCGTTTTTATTTTCTTCTGGCAGCAAAATGAATGACACGGCAGTCATGTTTCTAACCTTGCGGCGCTTACTGCCAAACAAATAGGACTATTGCATAACTGCCTAATATGTACAGAGTAAACAAAAAAAATTACAATTCAGCACAAACATGCGAACCCCAAGAGACGTTTGCTTACCAGAAGCTAATTGGGTTCGAGCGACCACCCTGTCCAAGAATAGAAGGGCGACTCCCAGTTGCAGCAGCTTACACATCCAGTACATCACAATTCAGCGTAAACATGCAAGCCGAAGCATACCTTGTCATCAACCCAATTAGCGGATTGTCACACGTTAGAGGAACCATGATGCCTCGTTCATCCATGAAGCTGAACTTTGCAGTCTGCTTCAGCCCTATTTCAGCATGTCTACGCAGAGCATCAACCATACTAGGGATAGTGCAGATCCGTGCATGCGCTTCTTCCATCGTTAGATAATGGTGTCCAGACAACTTGCCCTTCACCCCTTCTGATTTAGAGTCGTAGTTGAAGAGGGCTACCGCAAAAAGGTAAGGGTGGTCCATGGAGATCTCGCTTGACAAAAAACTATGGACAAAAAATGTTTGTCAGCATTGGGCTAGCTAAACAAATCTAGGTGTAGCCAGCTTAGCAGTTATAGTTAGTGCGAATAGCAAAGAGAAGACTAGCTCACCCGCATGTAGCCAGAACTTCTTCCTTCTTGGTAGTAGGATCTTCCATCCTACATGCTCCTCAGCTCGTCAGCGGCGGAGGCGGGCTAAAGCCTCGCAACGGCGGCTACGGCATGCGACATTGGAGCTCGGGATCAATGAATGGGCGCAACAACTTGACGTTGGAGGTAAAATGTCTGAAGGGATCATTCTTCTTGGAGGTTGGATTTCGATGTCGCCGGTGCTAGGGGAATGGAGGGAGTGGATTTGTGAAATTGGTGAACGCACCAAGCCACTTAGTTCCTCGATTTGCCTAAGAGGTTGCCGCGTTGGCGCTCACGTCACGGAAAGATGATAGACATGTGGGTCCTGACCGTCTACTTCACGGGGAGGTTTAACGAAATGTTTGAATTTGGTTGGGGTGAGATGAGTTTGCCTCGAAATGGCCCCTCTCGGTAGTTGGCAGCCCAACTTTGCAAAATGCAGCAATTACAGGCAAATTGGGTACCACGATGCACTCACCCAGGAACTTTCGGGCAACGAACCAACAATCCCATCTTGGGCTTCCGATAGCTTGGTGTCGGTCTCCAGCGACCGAGCCTCGAGCTTCTTCTGGCGCTGAGTCGTCATCGCCTCCTGAGCAGAGACATCTTTCTCCCGGGCCGATAAGGTGTCCCCAATTCAAGAGGCCTGGTCCTTGGCGTCAGCGAGGATTTTCGCAGCCCGGGCCGACACGTCGTGCTATATGCCCTCATCCACACAAGCACGCTCCCTCTCGGAGTCCACCATTTTTAGAGCCTCTGTAAGCTGCTCCCATTCCTAGATTAACCGACGGTCCTTGCGAACCGCGTCTACCAGGCACTGATCCAGCTCAACACGAAGGCCGGAAACGAGCTTCCCCAGGAGCTCGGTGCGGGGGGAGTACCTCGGCTTAGCCACAATCAGGGCCCAAGACTCGATGGGTTCTACGCCGGAAGGATCCTACCGGAGGGTCATCCCCCCGACACTAGTCCCCGAGCGCGTTAGGACTTGGCCTCGTGGAGAAGTTCTTGCATGCTCATTTGAAATGATTGATGGTGCAGACGTTTCATCGTTTTCATTCGTCTTGTAGTCTTTGTCTTGTAGTCTTTGTTTCGTACCGGCTTGGGATTCTATGCTAGTTTCCCGGCTGGGGTTCACCGGCTACGGAGCCGATGGCCCCACCCACAGGGTGTCAGTGGTGATCTTCTTGACCGGCTGCCACACCAGGCCGGGAGAGGGATTGCCAACTTGCTGCCGCCGGTGCTTGCGTCAGCCATGCCTGCCGTTTCTAGTGCGCGTCGTGTCAGCCATGCCTACCGTTTCTGGCGTGCGTCGCGTTAGTTTGACTTCTGGGTCTACCGCGGCAGTTTTTTGGTAACGGTGCGCATACCTTCATCATTGCATCCTCTTGGAGATCGTGTGCGCGGTTTGCCTCCCACAGTAAATTCTGCGGGATCTTCTGCATGCATGATGCTGGCGCACGCGATCCATCCTGAACCGTCGTGGAGGGGAACCGGCGTGGTGGAGTAGGGCCATTGCTTGCCATGTGGCGCAGAGGGAGGGGAACCGGCGTGGCCCTGCTTCCCTGAGAAATACGTATGCCAAGGAGCAGTGGCTCCTCACTTCATCTCCCTGCGCATGTTGTCCCTATTCTTCCTTGCACTCTAGCCTTCCACTGCTCCTCTACGCCACCATTTCTTGGTCGCCGGTGCCGCTCCTCTTGTTCAACAACGGTTTCCCGCGCTTCAACCACGGCCACCTTTCCGGACAATATGCTACCCGAGGTCGCCGGCGGGTGGTGTGGTTCATATGTTACTGAGGAGTTAGTGAAGAAGTATCGGCGGAGGAAGTTCCTGCCGTCAGAGCGGCTGGTGAAACACCGCCTCGTGCCGGAGGGTGAGCGGGTGCCCAACCCCCAGCCTGGCGAGGCCATCATCTTCCTCGCCCACTTCGTTCGCGGCCTTGGGCTGCCGCTGAGCTGCTTCGTCTTGGAGCTACTCGTCACTTTCGATCTGCAGCTCCACCACCTTGGAGCCAATGCCATGTCGATGCTATTGCATCACACGGCCTGCTGCTAGGCGTTCCTTGGCGTCTGCCCCGACGCCGCGAACTTCTTGAAGTTTTTCTACTTCAAGGTTCAGGTGGTGGGGAAGGGCTGACCGCTGACGGAGTCGGGCTGCTGTGCCATCTACCCGCGGCCATCGGTGCCCATACAGCGCCTCGAGATCCCGACACCGTCAAGCTCGTACTTTTACATGCGCAACAACACCGAGGTGGACTTCATCAAGGTTCCCGCCTTCGCCAATGTCCCCTCCAGCCAGAAAGCCTGGACCGTCCAGCACTTGGGTGCCTAGGGCGACATCGACCAGATGGGTGGCCGGCTGGCCGTCCTCGTGGAGAAGGACCGGCTGGTCGCCCGGGACATTCTGCTTTCCTGGATGGCGAACTGCGTGCTCCCGCTGCAGCACCGATCGCACAAGATGTGCCACCTCTCTGGCCACCTGGATCCCACCCGGGTATCCCGGCTGGATGTGCCACATGCCGCCCTCCACGAATGGCTCACCACCATCTCGAAGGAGGCGCTCGAGGAGGACTGGGTGTTCTCCTGCTGGCCGTTCCACCGCAGCCGTCTTCCGCCCAAGATATGTCTTTCTTGCTCTTCTCCGGGTGGATTTTCCTGAGGGACTCCCGTTTCGTGCCTCTTATCTTCCCTTGTTGAGTAGCTTTTCATGGCATAGCTAGCGGAGGACGGTATGGGGGACAACGAGCTCCCCAACTTTGCCGCGGACTTCAAGCCGGCGAAGGCTCCGCCGACGGAGCCGGAGCTGTTCCCTATGCGGGCCGATGAGGGCTGCGAATTCCCACCCGGTGAGACTATGTCCTTTGTCCTTGTCTGCTTTGCACTTGCTATGCTTTTAGCCGTGAACTTGACATTTTTCTTGCACTGGAACAACCGTTCATGGCGAGGATGTGGACCCGACGGAGGTCGCCGTGGCCAGGGGCAAGGGGAAGCTGGTCGTCTCCACCACTGCTGCTCCGACGGGAGGCAGCGCCAAGAAGATACGCTGCCCCCGTCCCGCGGCCACCATGCCGAGCGTTGCTGGGTAGGTCCCTCTATCTTCTTGGTATTTGTATTGACTTGGTCATTTTTGCGTTGCTCATTCCTTGTATTTCCGCAATGAGGCTATGGCCTTGCCCGGCTCCACGACCATCGCCACCGCGTCCGCCCCTCCGCCTGCTGTAGAGGGGAGCGCGCCGGCTTCGGCGCCAGAGGCTGCGCCGGCTGCGGCCCCTAAGGCGGCATCTTCTCAGCCGGTTGGGGCCGGATCGGCAGCGACGGAGGTGGTGTCGCCGGCTGCACCAGCGACGCTCCACCGGACTTGGGCCGTCTCCCGGTTTGCTGAGGGGCTTCTTTTTGGGCGTGCTGGCACGGCCGTTCCACCCTCCGGCTCGACGGTGGGTGCTGAACCCAGCACCTACCAGGTGGAGGAGCCGGTGGAGGTGCCGCGGCCGGAGGTCCCCTTCCAGACGGAGGTTGGGCCCTCCGTGGCCTCGGTCAGCGATGATGACCTCCAGGTCACCGGCTGGACGCCGGCTCGGGCTACGCCGCCGTTGGATGCCCTCCTAGCGCAATTGATGGAGGTGGCGCCTCTGGCCGTTGTCTAGGCTCGCCAGCTGGTGGAGGCGCTAGAGTAGGGGCTCGGCCAAGCCAGGGCGCTGGGGGCCTCCATCGAGGTATGTGCTCTGTCGCCCATCTTGATGTTTGCTCACCGTCTTGCACTGCGCCTTGTTCTCACTTCTCTGTTTGTGTAGAGGGATCTTGTCAATGCCGCCAAGACCTCGCGGGACCTGGGCCGTAAGATCGCTAGCTCTACCACATCTTCTCGATTACGCGATTTATCGCGCTTCTTGTTGAATATTGGTTACCCTCCCGCAACTCTGCTGGTGGACCGGGACCGCGAGGTGGCCTGGCTGAAGGAGGAGGTCGCCCGGTTGGAGGAGTCCAACAAGAAGCGCCAGGACCAAATCATCGAACTAACTGCGCAACAGTAGCAGATGGAGATCAAGGCTGGCAGGGCCAAGAAGACGGCGGACACCCGAGCCGAGGCGCTGAAGAACTTGGAGGGACTTTAACCACCCAGGCGGATGCCCTCAAGGTTTCCAAGGTGAAGGAGGCGGCAGCGCTATCGGAGCTTTGCCAGATCGGCAAGATTGTCTTCACTAAGTGCCCTCAACTTGAGCCATTTTTGCCGTTTTGCCCTTTGTAGTCAGTATTGATTGTTGTTTCTTTTCCTGGCTATAGCTCAGTATCCTGAGGCGACGGATCAGGCGCTGGGCCGGATTCCCAAGACGGATCCGGAGCGGGATCTCCACCAGGGGGAGCTGGTGGCGGTCGTCAGCGAGGAGGCGAACTGGCTTCGCACCACTTCTCTTGAGGTCTTTGACTATGTCTGGCCTGAAGCTGTCCCACCTACCTCCATGGCTACATTGTCGGAGCATCTTTTGGGCGCCCTGGACCTCGTGAACGTGGCCAGGGAGTGGGCGGCTCGTGGCGGCGCGGAGATGGTGCTAGCGTTGTTGAAGTCCTGGTACCCGGATGTCGATCTGCGGGGCCTCTCCTGCGGATTTTGCCAAGGGACCAGCTATGACCAGCTTCGCGTCGAGGTTCCTGACATCCGCTCCTGTGGCGTGACGATTGGGAGCTTCGTTGTGCTAGACAAGGACTTCAGCTACCTGGCTGGCACGGAGTGGTACTATGACAGCCCAGATGCGCCGCGCACTGATGCTCCAGCTGCACCGCAGACCGCCTCGACAGACGTCGCCTGTAGCAGCCAGGCTCCAGCTGATGCCTCTGGCCCTTCTGCCCCTCAGTGAACTCGATCCCTGGTATGCCGGGAGTATTTGTGACTGAAAAACTGATCTTTTCTTTGTGCTATGTGACAATTGTCTGTGTTCTGGTTATTGAACTCTTGTGGGAGCATCGCCTCCGTCCGTATATTTGCTCGTGCTCTTTTCCTTGCACTTTCTATTCTGCATTTTCTACATGCTTGCTTCTGTGTCGGGGCGCGCGAGCGCACCCACAGGGTGTAGTCCCCGAGGTTCGGGCCGGCTGGAGAATACAGCCGGGTTGAAGCTCCTTTGTGTTTTCTTGTTTGCAGGTTTCTGTGTGGGGGTGCGTGAGCACACCCACAGGGTGTAGTCCTCGAGGTTCAGGCCGGCTAGAGAGTACAGCCGGGTGGAAGCTCCTTGACCCGCTCTACTGCCGTCTAGAAGCTACTTGCCTCCGGCTTGGGTGTTCGTCGTTGAACTTTGGCTCATGCAAGCATAGAAACAAACAAGTTGTTCGCCTGGTTAAACATATGCAAGTTCAAACTATAATTTTTAGGTTTATTAGTTCTAGAATTTTCGCTGTTTCGCGCAAATCCAATGTCTTTGCCATTTTCTCAGTGAGCATTGGCCAGTTTTGATGTGGTCCCTTGCTGGCTGTTAGTCGAAGTCGAAGGGGTAGCTTAGTAGGCGTACTACACGATACTTCGGGTTTGGGTCATTGTCTTTGGCGAGCGAGCGCAACCGGGTTGTCTAGACGTTTTTGTTTTCCTCGTGGATTTTTCATGTAGGGGCCTTTGAGTGTTCTGCTCTTGCCGGATCTGTCAGCCAGCTTGCGGTCTGCAGCCGGAACCGAAGAGGACGCCTTAGGAACCGTGTACAGTACTTTGCTACATGGGTCGCGCAGCCGTATGGGACAACCGGCGAGTCCCCGAGACGGATCGCCGGCTCCGGGGTTAAAGTAATGTAGCCAGAAAATCAATTTGTGTAGCATGACTTGCTTATTTATTGCGGAGTCCCTGAGACAGTGTCGAGGCTCCCATGCTTGTTCGTTACATGAAGGTAAGATACATACACTTCTTGCTCAAGTGTAAAATGGGCGAAGCAGGCTCGCGTTCCATGGGCATTCAGTTTCTTTGCCTGAGCGATCCATCTTGTTCGTTTCTGTCTTGCGGGCGTCGATGAGGTAGTATGAGTTGTTCTGCAGTGCCCGACTGATGGTGAATGGGCCCTCCCAAGGCAGAGACAGCTTGTGCATCCCCTTGGTGTCTTGAACTAGCCTTAGCACCAGGTCTCCCTCGCGGAACGAGACACTGCGGATCCTGCTGGCATGGTATGGTAGATGGCGGATCTGGACAAGGCTAGCTCGCGTGCTTCTTCAAGGAGATCGACACTGTCTGCCCATGCTTCTTTGGCTTGTTGTTCTCTGTAGAGCAGTTTGCGGGGTGCGTCAAACTCGATGTCAGTGGACAAAACCACCACCGCCCCGTAGACGAGGAAGAAAGGAGGGTAGCCGGTGGACCGGTTTGGCGTGGTCCGAAGACTCAAGAATACAGCTGAGAGCTCCTCAATCTAGCAGCCGGGGGATCGCATCAGTGGTTCGATCAGCCGGGGCTTGATTCCGGCTCAGACTGGGCCATTTGCTCGCTCACACTGCCCGTTGGACTAGGGGTGTGCCACGGATGCAAGGTCTAGGTGGATGCCCTTATCTCCGCAGAATCGTGGAAAGCTCCCTTGGTGAAATTTGTGCCGTTGCCGGTTATGATGTTGTTGGGGTAGCCAAAGCGTGTGATTATGTCTGTGAAGATTTTGACCACTGTAGGTCCATCCAGCTTCTATATTGGCTTTGCCTCTATCCACTTGGTGAACTTGTCCATCACCACCAGCAAGTGTGTCATGCCGGATCGGGCTGTTTTGAAAGGGCCGACCATGTTCAGCCCCTAGACGGCAAACGACCAGGTGATGAGAATTGTCTTGAGTGCTACGGACGGAGTGTGCTACTGCTAGCTGAACCGCTGATAACCATTGCAAGCCTTGACGATCCTCTCAGCGTCTTCCAGTGTCGTGGGCCAGTAGAACCCATGGAGGAATGCCTTTGCCCTAGTGGATGTCGACCAGCAGTCGGATTCCATCCTCTTGGCTCACACATCGCTGATAAATGCCGCCAACACTGTGCTTGTAGAGCTCGTTGTTGATGATGGTGTAAGTGCTGGCTCTGTGCTTCACCTGCCTTGCCTCTACCTCTTCTTCGGGCAGCTCTACTCTGGCCAGGAAATCCATGAACGGCTTGGCCCATGTGGGGGTTTCCCGGATGGCGCACACTGCCTACATCAGTAGATTCACTTCTGCCTGGATGACCGGGTCGGGCTCGTCCAGAGGCCGACCGGGTGGAGAAGCGGAGCCAGTAGCCTCCAGGCTGGAGGCGGCGCTTCCTGGGTGCAGCGAAGCCGTCATGGGGATCTTGGAGCCGGCAGTCCCGGGGTGCGGCGAAGCAGTCCCAGGTGTGGTGAAGCCGTCGCGGATGCCTTGGAGCCGGAAGTTCGCGGGTGCTTCGAAGCAGTGCCCGGGTGTGGTGAAGCTGCCGCGGATGCCTTGGAGCCAGCAGTCCCCAGGTCCGCGTCCAATGTTATGGAGTCGTATTCGGTTGACGGCGTATTTGACGGCTTGCGCAGGTGCTCAAGGGAGACTCCAGGCAGAATTGCTTGCCTTGTACACCTGATGCGGGCGAGCGTGTCCGCGGCCTCGTTGTTTACCCTTGGAACATGGTGAAACTCGCATCCTTCAAAACAGGCACATAGTTGTTGTACGAAGAAATGGTATAGAGCCATGTTTGCATCTCTGGCGTCCCAATCGCCCGACACTTGCTGCACCACCAGATCAGAGTCGCCGAAGCATAGGATGCGTCGGATGCCTATCTCCTTTGGCATCTTGAGGCCGTTGACGAGTGCTTCATACTCAACGACATTTTTGGACGTGCGGAAGTGGATCTGCAGCATGTATTCCAGTCGGTCTCCTTTTGGAGAGGTGATGACCACTCCGGCTCCGAGCCCTCCATACATCTTGGAGCCGTCAAAGTGCAACTTCCAATGCGTGGAATCAGGGCAAGGCGGCAGGTATTGCGTTTCTGCCCAATCAACGAGGAAATCTGTCAAGGCCTTAGACTTGATCGTCATTCTTGGCTCGTATTGTATGTTGTGTTCAGCGAGCTCTATGGCCCATTTCGCCACCCGACCTGTGACGTCTCTGTTGCTGATGATCTCTGAGAGTGGCGCTAGTGCCACCACCCCGATGGAATGTTCTTGGAAATAGTGCTTCAATTTCTTGGCGGCAATGTACACACCATACACCAGCTTCTGGTAATGAGGGTAGTTCTTCTTTGAGAGCGAAAGTACCTCACTTAGGTAGTACACCGGTCATTGTACCGGCTATGCTTTTCCTTCTTCCAGCCTCTCCACTACCAGCACCACACTGACAACCCTATTGGTTGTTGCGACGTACATCAACATGGGTTCCTTTCCTACTGGTGCTGCCTGAATAGGTGGTGAGGTGAGCATGCGCTTGAGGTCGCGGAAGGTTTCCTCCGCCTGCGATGTCCAGACGAACTTGTTCGTCTGCTTCATGAGTTGGTACAGTGGAAGCGCTTTCTCGCCCAGCCGGCTGAGGAACCAGCTGAGGGAGGCCAGACATCCGCTGAACTTCTGGACATATCTCAAGTTTTTGGGCGGCTGCATACACTCGATTGCGCCGATTTTCTCCGGGTTCGCCTTGATTCCTCGCTCAGATATGAGAAAACCGAGGAGTTGGCCAGCTGGGACGCCGAACACACACGTCTCCGGGTTTAGCTTCATCTAGAACCAGCGGAGGTTGGTGAATGTTTCCTTCAGATCTTCAAGGAGTGTCTGGCATTCCTTGGTCTTGACCACCACATTATCCACGTAGGCGTGTACGTTTCTACCAATCTGAGTCTGCAAGCACTTCTGCATGCAGCGCTGGTATGTGGCTCCAATGTTCTTTAGCCCGAACGGCATTGTGGTGTAACAGTAGGATCCAGAAGGAGTGATGAATGTTGTCTTTATTTGATCAGCAGGGTTCAGCCGGATTTGGTGGTAGCCAGAATACGTGTCCAGAAACGACAACAGCTCGCAGCCGGCTGTGGAATCGTTCACTTGGTCTATCCTTGGCATGGCGAATGGATATTTGGGGCATGCTTTGTTTAGACTGGTGTAGTCAACACACATGCGCCAATTCTTGTTCTTCTTCAGCACAAGTACGGGGTTTGCCAGCCATTCCGGGTGGAAAACCTCCATGATGAATCCGGCTGCGAGAACAGTGATCTCCTCCCCAATTGTTCTTCTTTTTTCTTCCACGAAGCAGCACAGTGACTTTTTGACCGACTTTGCATCCGGCCTGACATGTAAAGAGTGCTCGGCGAGCTCCTTCAGGACACCTAGCATGTCCTTGGGGGACCATGCAAAGATATCCCGATTCTCATGGAGGAAGTCGACGAGCGCGCTTTCCTATTTGTTGTCAAGGCCATCTCCGACCAGGGCGAACTTGTCTGGGTCGGCCTCGTTTAGCAAGATCTTTCTCGTGCCCTTGGATGGCTTGTATTGTGCTTCTCCGGCTGGCTTGGGCTCACCAGCCGACATGTCCTTCTACAGGGCTGCCACATTCTGCATGATTATGCGCTTCTCCTCCACAATAATCATGGCTTCTGCTATCTTGGATCCATCTACGGCGCACTCCACAGACCGCCTGTAGCAGCCAGCCACGGTGATGACACCCTTGGGCCCAGGTATCTTAATCTTGAGGTACGCGTAATGCGGTGCCGCCATGAACTTGGTGAGTGCTAGGCGCCCTAGGATTGCGTGGGACGCGCTGCAGAGGTTGACCACCTCGAACCAGATAGGCTCGCGGAGGGAGTTGTCCTCCGTGCTGAAGATGACGTCCAGCCGGATCTTCCCGATGGGGGAGTGCGATGGGCCTAGGCAGCTCCATGGAAGGAGGTGCTCGACGGCTCTAGCTGGGACTCACCGATACCGAGTCGATCGAGCGAGCTGCGGTACAGGAGGTAGATGCTGCTCCCTCCATCCACGAGGATGCGGGAAAACCTGCAGGAATGCTTCTGGGAAACAATGATAGGGTCCAGAACCATCGTGTAAGTGCCTGGGTTAGGCAGCTCAGCTGGCTGGTCCTTCTGGCTCCATGCAACTTCTTACTCCGACCAGTTGAGGTACTAGGGAACGGGAGGAACGATTGCGTTCACTTCCACCTCGCGACGCCTCTTGTTGTGCTTGGTCTCCAGCTCCATGGTGAAGATGTGGTAGTTTCGCACCTGGCGGGGGTAGTTGTTGTCATCATCTTCCCTTCGACGCTGGTTATTGCGATCGCCTGGCAGCCCGTCGGCTGGAGGAGGTGGCACCTGTCCAGCCGGTGCGTCAGCGATCTCCGCCATCTTTTTCGTCCAGGTGCACTGGCGTGTGGCATGCGTGGCGGGATTGTTGCCTCCGCTATTGAACTTGCATGGCCCATCAAGCATCGACTCGATGGTGTACTTGGGCCTTGGAGGCCGGTCATCGGGCTTCTGTCTCCGGCTTCCGCCTGTAGCCGAATCCTCCTGCACTGCCGCTACCTGCCTGGAACCGTATTGGTTGTCTGATCGGTCGTCCTTTCTTTTGCCGTGGCGGTTATCGTGCTGCCTAGAATTGTGGCCGTTCCCCTCCTACTGGCACCGATCTACGGCGATGTCGACGATTATTTGCCCTTGGTCGTCCACCCGGACTGATCTTTTCATTGTCGCGTCGGCCGTTGCGTACTTGTCCGCGATGGTCATGGTTGTAGGCTCCACCCGGCGAAGCTTATGCTTGAGCATAGTGGCGTCTCTACAGCCGTTGATGAAGAAATCAACCGCCTGGTGCTCGCGTACCCCCTCATAGGAGTTGTGCATGATCGTCCATCGGGTGATCTGGGAGCGATCAGATTCATCTGGGCCCTGCATGCAAAGAGCAAGCTCGCCGGGTCGGCCCGGGCGCTTGTAGGTGTTGGTGAAGTTGCGAGCGAAAGCCTGCTCGAAATTGATCCAAGTGTTGATGCTGTTGTCGGGGAGGTTGTTGAGCCACGTCCTGGCTGAGTGGAGGAGCATGAGAGGGGCGTAGCGTACTGCTACCCGGCGGTTGCCATTCGCGATGCCTACGGCGGTGGTGTAGTCCACTAGCCAGTCCTCCGGCTTGACCGAGCCGTTGTACTTTGGTGTATCCCTTGGGAGCGAAAATCCCTTTGGAAATGGTTCGTTACGGATGCGCGGTCCGAAGCATCTTGGACTGACTGGACTTTCTTCCTCCAGCATGCGTGACTAGACCAGTAGGTTGATTCGCACACGCGCATCCTATTGTTCATCCGGCTCGAGCGGTCCCAGCTTGGCCTTTTCCGGCTTCGTCGGCCGGCTCATAGTTTTTGCTGGTAACGGCTGCCGCGTCGCGGGCATTGTGCCCATGGCCTACAGATCCGCCGCGTGGGCGGTTGCTCTGCCTTGCTCCGTTTGGGGAAGATGCCTTGCTACCACCTGCAGCCGGATCCGCCATCCGGCGAGCCAATTGGGTTCTGCTGTTGCCAGCCATGCTGAGTTCTGCCTCGGCCTGCTGCTTGTTCGCTGTGACCACGAGGAGCTGGACACGTGCCTGCTGACCGAGCAGTTCCTCGCCCTCTAGGTGGCTTAGCTCTGAAACTTCCGCCTCCGCGTCCCTCATGTTTTTGCGGGGGTGTTGTAGACCGGCTGCACCGCGGGCGTGCGCGGATCAGCGGCGCGATCCATCTCCGAACCGAGGTTCCGGCCCTGTGGGTGGGCTAGGCGGCTGGTGCCAGGCAAGCGCGCGAAACCGTGCACGATGTTGTACTCCTGCATGGTGGTGTTCATCCATCGTTGGGTGGCCACCACCTTGCCAGCTTCCTCCAGAAGGGTCTGGCGGGTAGTCTCTAGGGCTGCCGCAGCTGCAGCTAGATCCGCCTCGATGGGGGTGATGGGGTTGCGGAGGTGCTCGATGGACGCGTTGATCAAGTCCGGGTTCGGGAGGCGTGAGTTAATGGCACGGCCATCCATGTTGTGCTGCAGAGGTGGGCGACGGTTCTCCACCGAGCCTGCCATCATGACCTCGATGCTACCGCTAGCGATGCGCGAGGTAGGGAGACCAGGGGGCATGCCGAAGATGGTGACGACCCCATGAGGGAAGGCATCAGGGATGGTGACGACATAGACGCAATGCTCGCCAAGTGCACGATGGATCCCCCGCTTCGGAAAACCCCCTCAGCGAAGCCGGAAGCGTTGTCGAAGACATAGTCGTAGGAGCCCATGGTGAGGACGAGGCCAGAGGCGACTCGCTCACTAGCGACGAGTGGAAGTCCCATGCGAAATATGATCCCAGCCGAAGCGCTGTGCCCCACGGTGGGCACCAATTGTCGTACTGTGGAACACGGCAGTACCATCGGGGATGGCTTGAAGGGGATAATCAGGATGCTATCGGTGGCTACTCGCAACGGGTTGGGCACGTATACTGCAAAGACAACGATGTACCCAGGTTCGGAGCCCTCTTAGCTGGGTAAAACTCCTACTCCTGCAAGGATCTACTATCGAAGGGGGCGAATGCCCGATATAGATGCTCCTTGAGTTGTTTTCTTAGCTACTTCTTGCTTGAAACTGTCTAAGTCCTTCCTCTCATCTCTACCTAGAACCCTAGCACTACCTCCCTTATATACAGGTTGAGGATGTAGCTTACAAGGTGGGTTCTAGGGTTTACTGTTTGGATTTGGGCCTTACAAAGTGAGCCGGCTGGACAGGGCCAAACGGTAGGCCCGGGTCTAGTCAAGCCTCCAGTTCAGGGGAGGACCACGCTACAGTGCACCGCACCCCTACTTTACTCGTCATTCGGCTTTTTATCAGACAGCCCGTTCTTTATGCGTAAGCCTGAGCTTTCCTCGTCAGCCCTTTCTTAGCTCGTTAGCCTCCAGCTTTGGTGCAGTTGTCCGGTAGCGCTGGCCAATCCAGCCAGCCTGTCCGGTCAGAGGTGCGCTTAGCAAGGAGCGTCACCCCCACCGTACCATGGCCAGTGGATCCGAGGTGGCCGGCTAGGAGCGGCCTCCTAGTCGGTTCTTCTGCCTACCCGGCTAGACGGGCCAGCCGGGGAAACTTGAATGCGGACCGGGTGGGGATTCCACCCGGCTGTGGTTCATTGATATGGGTCCAGACGGCCTGACCTCTTTGGAGCCAGCCGGTTGGTCCCGTCTTGACCTACCCGGGGGTCATCCCCCGACAAGCATGCATTCTACCACCAGCTTGAAAGATGCTGCATCACCACACCTCATTGGATGTGTGTGTGTATCAGTGCATCATTGTGGTTTTAGGAAAAGAACACATGCAGTGATGCCACTCTAGCATGTGATTTCCAACCATGTCTAGGAACCCTAGCAGCATGCTGGGACTCAACTGCAGCATGCATTCTACCACCAGCTTGAAAGATGCTGCATCACCACACCTCATTGGATGTGTGTGTGTCAATGTGCATCATTCTGGGTTTGGAAAAGAATATATGAAGTGATGCCAGCACAACATGTGTGTTCTTTTCATAAACCACATGGATCCACTAGAGTTCATTGCATGTGTGTTCTTTTCATAAACCACATGGATCCACTAGAGTTCATTGCATGTGTGTTATTTTCATAAACCACGTGGATCCACTAGAGTTCATTGCATGTGTGTTCTTTTCATAAACCACATGGATCCACTAGAGTTCATTGGATGTGTGTTCTTTTCATAAACCACATGGATCCACTAGAGTTCGTTGCATGTGTGTTCTTTTCATAAACCACATGGATCCACTAGAGTTCAGTGATGTGTGTTCTTTTCATAAACCACATGGATCCACTAGAGTTCATTGGATGTGTGTTATTTTCATAAACCACATGGATGCACTAGAGTTCATTGTATGTGTGTTCTTTTCATAAACCACATGGATCCACTAGAGTTCATTAGATGTGTATGTATATTAGTGTGCATCATTGTGGTTTTAGGATAAGAACACATGCAGTGATGCCACTCCAGCATGTGGTGTCCAACCATGTTCATGTACCCTGGCAACATGCAGGGATTCAACTGCAACATGCATTCTACCCACCAGCTTGAAAGATGTTGCATCACCACAACTCATTGGATGTGATGTGTGTGTTTGTGTCAGTGTGCATCATTGTAGTTTTGGGAAACAACACATGCAATGATGCCACTCCAACATGTGTGTTCTTTTCATAAACCACATGGATCCACTAGAGTTCATCGCATGTGTGTATATAAGTGTGCATCATTGTGGTTTTAGGAAAAGAACACATGCAGTAATGCCACTCCAGCATGTGGTGTCCAACCATGTCCAGGAACCCTGGTAGCATGCTGGGATTCAACTGCAGCATGCATTCTACCACCAGTTTGAAAGACACTGCATCACCACACCTCATTGGATGGCTGTGTGTGTATCAGTGTCTATCATTGTGGTTTTAGGAAAAGAACACATGCAATCATGCCACTCCAGCATGTGGTGTCCAACCATGTCCAGGAACCCTGGCAGTATGCTGGGATTCAACTTCAACATGCATTCTACCACCAGCTTGAAAGATGTTGCATCACCACATCTCATTGGATGTGTGTGTGTGTCAGTGTGCATCATTGTGGTTTTTGAAAAGAACACATGCAGTGATGCCACCACAACATGTGTGTTCTTTTCATAAACCACATGGATCCACTAGAATTCATTGCATGTGTGTTCTTTTCATAAACCACATGGATCCACTAGAGTTCATTGCATGTGTGTTCTTTTCATAAACCGCATGGTTCCACTAGAGTTCATTGGATATGTGTTGTTTTCATAAACCAAATGGACCCACTAGAGTTCATTGCATGTGTGTTCTTCTCATAAACCATATGTATCCACTAGAGTTCATTTGATGTGTGTGTATTAGTGTGCATCATTGTAGTTTTAGGAAAAGAACTCATGCAGTGATGCCACTCCAGCATGTGGTGTCCAACCATGTCTAGGAATCCTGGCAGCATGTTGGGATTCAACTACAGCATGCATTCTATGACCAGCTCGAAAGATACCGCATCACCACGCCTCATTGGATGTCTGTGTGTGTATCAGTGTCCATCATTGTGGTTTTAGGAAAAGAACACATGCAATGATGCCACTCCAGCATGTGGTGTCCAACCATGTCTAGGAACCCTAGCAGCATGCTGGGATTCAACTGCAACATGCATTCTACCACCAGCATGAAAGATGTTGCATCACCACATCTCGATGGATGTGTGTGTGTGTGTTAGTGTGCATCATTGTGGTTTTTGAAAAGAACACATGCAGTGATGCCACCACAACATGTGTGTTCTTTTCCTAAACCACATGGATCCACTAGAGTTCATTGCATGTGTGTTCTTTTCATAAATCACATGGATCCACTAGAGTTCATTGCATGTGTGTTCTTTTCATAAACCACATGGTTCCACTAGAGTTCATTGGATATGTGCTGTTTTCATAAACCAAATGGATCCACCAGAGTTCATTGCATGTGTGTTCTTTTCATAAACCACATGGATTCACTAGAGTTCATTTGATGTGTGTATGTGTGTATTAGTGTGCATCATTGTGATTTTAGGAAAAGAACACATGCAGTGATGCCACTCTAGCATGTGGTGTCCAACCATGTCTAGGAACCCTGGCAGCATGTTGGGATTCAATTGCAGCATGCATTCTACCACCAGCTTGAAAGATACCGCATCACCACACGTCATTGGATGTGTGTGTGTATTAGTGTGCATCATTGTGGTTTTGGAAAAGAATATATGAAGTGATGCCACCATAGCATGTGTGTTATTTTCATAAACCAAATGGATCCACTAGAGTTCATTGCATGTGTGTTCTTTTCATAAACCACATGGATCCACTAGAGTCATTGCATGTGTGTTCCTTTCATAAACCACATGGATCCACTAATGGTGGATGTTAGATCGAGTCTTCTAGAAGGCAAGCCCCAACACACTTGTTATGCATGACGATTGTTACATACCGTTCGATCGAGGCGCTTGGATGATTGGGGTGGTTCTTCGTAAGAGTGATCCGCGAGTGGGCTGTTCTACGACATGATTGGCCAGGCTTACTGTCCGCTAGCTCTGGACAAACTAGCAACACCGCACGCTCCCGTTTTGCCAGTGTCACGTGTTCCGCGGGCCACCTGCCAGTGTCACGTCCCCTCTACCACTCTTCCTCCCCATACTTCTCTTCCTTCCCCTCGAAGCCACTATTCCCACTTCTCTCCCATCCTGCCGTAGCCGAAAGCCGACGGTGCCTCCAGCGATCTCTCCCACAGCCACCCTAGTTCCCACCCTCTTTCACCATGGGTTCAAGGGGAGACGGTGAGGAAACGCGTCGTGATGACATGGACGGTGATTTTGATGTGAGTCGTCTCATCTCTAACAGCTATGGCCATTTATCTATTTTGAGCTAGATATACTCTGATTACTCATGCACGTATGATGTGTTAGGCAACTAGACATTGTACGATTCCGACTATGACGGTTTAGCGGAGGAAGACAGTCCTCCGCTGTGTCAACATGGATATGTGCCTACTAAATTTGTAGCGTTCGAAGGACGAAACGCAGGTAGGAGGTTTTTAGGGTGTCGAGGACATGGTGCAATGTTACCACGCAGAAGTTGTGGTTTTTTCAAATGGGTAGATCCAGAGTGGCCCAAATCGATGCAGAAAACGCTGGACAAACTATGGGATATGACTATTGAGTTGAAAGAATCCATAGTCAGCTCACTTCTTGAGAGTGCTGAGATGAAGTTATTTGACCATGTTGACACAACTAAGCTTAACCGAGATCTCAGGAGGGTGCAAGACAAGGTTAGCAAAGTCGAGAAGGAGAGGGACATGTCGTTGGCCCTGAAGGCTAAAGCAGAGCAAGAACTGACTCAAGCAAGGAATGAACTTCACTAGCACAAAGTCCTGTAGTTCACAACTATAGGTATTGACAAGTGCATGAGGATAAATGCAGAGAAATAATTGAAGATATACAAGGAAGATGCTAAAAGGACGGAGCAGACGATTCAATCCTTGCTCTCGCAGGAAGATGCACATCAGGATATGATTAGGAAGATCAAGGAGATGTGTGATAACTAGGTCTATTTAGCTTGAGCTCTGTACTTTTTAAGTTGTAATTGTAGTACCAATTGACCTAGCGGTCTGAAATAGTGGTCTCGGAGTCCTGGGAGAGAAAAATTGGTCGCCGGTTAATCTGTCTTAGCCCTCTATTACTTCCTTTTGTCTAATGATGGTGGTATTATGACTTTGGTGGATTGTTTAAACGTAATCTATGTAGATTGTGCCGCATGAAAATGGCACAACCAAAATTTATAAAGTGGAAGCACGTACACCCTGTTACTGGAGATTCGGGAGCTTTGCCAGACGGGCTCAAGATTAGGCCAGAAAGTGGTGCCGATTTCCAAATTATTTGGGCATTATCGGTTCCCATTGCTTTTTAAGTTGTCATGCCATTGTGCAGCAGATGAAATAAGTTGCTTCTTCGTGGAGTGTAGTAGCTTAAATAATTTATTTCTGTGCCACTAACATTCCGTTGAATTTGGAGACCTCCTGCCCCTTAGCAATCAAGGAACCGGTGCTGCGTGTTTTCAAATAGTAGTGGCCCAATCACAATTGCGGATTCAACTAGTGACTCAGCCGTTTCCAAATCTCAAGTCGCGGTACATTTTACTCCGAGAACGTGGGTAAATTGTTTCGCCCGACAAGTTCCACGCATAGAGCTCTAGAATTTAACCGAATTACATATATAGGTTCAAGTTCCACACATTATTATGCATCTTAATTGCCAGCAGCCTTCTTCCCCTACCTGGGTGCCAAGCCTCACGTCCACTAGCTTCTTCATTTGCTGCCTTCTTCCTCTTCCTCGGTGCCAATTTTCTTAGTTTCACGTACTCTGCATCACCGGGACAATCAACACCAAAATCGTGTCCAGCATCATCACTCCACTCGTTTTTATTTTCTTCTGGCAGCAAAATGACTGACACGATAGACATGTTTCTAACCTTGCAGCGCTTACTGCTAAAAAAATAGGACTATTGCATAACTGCCTAATATCTACAGAGTAAACAAAACAAAAATTACAATTCAGCACAAACATGCGAACCCCAAGAGACATTTTCTTACCAGGAGCTAATTGGGTTCGAGCGACCACCCTGTCCGACAATAGAAGGGCGACTCCCAGTTGTAGCAGCTTCCACATCCAGTACATCACAATTCAACGTAAACATGCAAGCCGAAGCATACCTTCTCATCAACCCAATTAGCGGACTATCACACGTTAGAGGAACCATGATGCCTCGTTCATCCATGAAGCTAAACTTTGCAGTCTGCTTCGGCCCTATTTCAGCATGTTTACGCAGAGCATCAACCATACTAGGGATAGTGCAGATCTGCGCATGCGCTTCTTCCATCGTGAGATAATGGTGTCCGGACAACTTGCCCTTCACCCCTTCTGATTTAGAGTCATAGCTGAAGAGGGCTACCACAACAAGGTAAGGGTGGTCCGTGGAGATCCCACTTGACAGAAAACTATGGACAAAAAATGTTTGTCAGCATTGGGCTAGCTAAACAAATCTAGGTGTACCCAGCTTAGTAGTTATAGTTAGTGCGAATAGCAAAGAGAAGAGTAGCTCACCCGCATGTAGCCAGAACTTCTTCCTCCTTGGTAGTAGGATCTTCCATCCTACATGCTGCTCAGCTCGTCAGCGGCGGAGGCGGGCTAGAGCCTCGCAACGGCGGCTACGGCATGTGACATTGGAGCTCAGGATCAATGAATGGGTGCAACAACTTGACGTCAGAGCTAAAATATCCGAAGGGATCGTTCTTCTTGGAGGTTGGATTTCGATGTCGCCGGTGCTAGGGGAAAGGAGGGAGTGGATTTGTGAAATTGGTCAACACACCAAGCCACTTAGTTCCTCGATTTTCCTAAGAGGTTGCCGTGTTGGCGCTCACGTCATGGAAAGATGATAGACATGTGGGTCCTGACCGTCTACTTCACGAGGAGGTTTAACGAAATGTTTGAATTTGGTTGGGGTGAGATGAGTTTGCCTCGAAATGGCCCCTCTCGGTAGTTGGCAGCCCAACTTTGCGAAATGCGGCAATTACAGGCAAATTGGGTACCACGATGCACTCACCCAGGAACTTTCGGGCAACGAACCAACAATCCCCTCTTGGGCTTCCGATAGCTTGGCATCGGTCTCCAGCGACCGAGCCTCGAGCTTCTTCTGGTGCTGAGTCGTCGTCGCCTCCTGAGCGGAGACATCTTTCTCTCGGGCCGATAAGGCGTCCCCAATTTGAGAGGCCTGGTCCTTGGCGTCAGTGAGGATTTTCGCCGCCCGGGCCGACACTTTGTGATGTATGCCCTCCACATCCACACGAACACGCTCCCTCTCGGAGTCCACCATTTTTAGAGCCTCCGTAAGCTGCTCCCATTCCTGGATTAACCGACGGTCCTCGCGAACCGCGTCTACCAGTCACTGGTCCAGCTCGACAAAGAGGCCGGAAACGAGCTTCCCCAGGAGCTTGGTGCGGGGGGAGTACCCCGGCTTAGCCACAATTAGGGCCCGAGACTCGCTGGGTTCTGCGCCAGAAGGATCCTCCCCCGGAGCGCCTGGCGGGTGCGTAGGGGTCAATGGAAGCCCGACCTATGGAAGCTTCGCCCTCCAGCGGCCCCTGCCTCGCACCTGCGTCGGCTGGCCCTGTGACGTCCGCCGTCTGGCCTGCAGTCAGGGGAGCAGCCTCTAGAGGAGAGCCCGAAAGGTGCTCGTCGCCCACCTCGGTCACCGCCGAGGCTGCAGGCCCCGAGATGACAAGGGTGGGAACTTCCTGCGGAGGGGAGATGGTTACCTCCTCTTTAGGTGCTGTCAGCGTGGCTAGGGCCTCACTCGGCAAGACTAGTGGGTGTACAACCGGTCGGATCTTCCGGGAGGTGGTCCTCTTCACTCGTGGATGCTTTTGTGGGTTGCCATCACTGCAAGGAATTCTCCAAGTGAGCTAAGGTCAGATAGCACGAGAAGGAGTTGCGGGCTACCGGCCAATACCTGTTGCTACCCCCGGTCGAGGACTACATGCCCCAACGACCCCGTTTTGTGCCGAGGGGGAGGAAGCCCCCAGAGGTATGGGGATCACCGCCGCGCGAAATGCTCCCCCCTCCAGAGGAGGGCTTCCCTTGCGGTTGACCATCTGTCGAGACACCTCCCGAGAGTCGACCCCGGAAGAAGGGACCCCTGCTCCTGTGTTTTCCCTACCGTGGTCCTAGGGGAGCCCTCGGACGAGGTGGCAGTGGAGGAAGCCACGTCCATAGGATTTGGATGCTCACCCATGTAGCCAGGGGGACAATTCCCCACTCGTCGAACCGGGGTAGGGTGGACCGAATCTCTGCCCCATGGGGATCAAGGTAAAGAGGGATGACCCCCTCGGGAAGCTCGGAGGAAGTAGGGGTGTGCAGGAGCTCATGGATTAAGCCCGCCACAACAGAATGGTCGGCAACACTATCCCCAAGAGCTAGGTGGTCTCCCATAGAGAAGTCCCATAGATACTTGTTGTGCTTCTACAGCGGAGCGATTCAATTGAGGGGCGATTCGATCCTTCCGCACCGCATTGCCTTCTCGCCTAGTCACAGGTACCTAACACGCCGAGCTAGGTGGTCTACATCGAAGGAAATGGCCACGGCAGTCGCTGCTACTGGCATCGATTGGTTTGTAACGTGAGGAAGAGTTGGTGGCCATCTGCGGTGCGAGATGGGGGCGGATGCACATGGTTTACCTAGGTTCAGCCCCCCGGAGGGTTAAGACCTACTCCTGCTAGATTGGATTAATGGAGAGCAAGTTACAGGGGTGGCGAGCTCGGCGTCTAAGCAGCGAGTCGCTTCAGGGGGTGTATGATAGAACATAAGTCCTCAAGGTACCCTAGGGAGGTTTATATATGAGGCACCTCGCTAGGGTTTACAGTTTAGACCTGAACAAGATATGGATTCGGAGGCTTTTGACCTAATCCGACTGGGCTTCAAGTACTCTTCTGGTGTAGGGGAACGGGTAGGCTACACTAGTGTAAAATCAAAATTTTCTACCGCGCCAACCAAGAATATTGTGTTCATAGATCACGGGATTACCACTAGACGCGCAGTTGCAGAACTCGATGAAGCACGTCGGGGCAGTGTAGATGTTCTACGTATCCTCCTCGTCCTCATCCCTCGAGCAGCTCCCCTTTGTGCGGCTCGTCCAAGTGCTACAGCTACAGCACCTCCGAGGTATCCACACATCCGGAGTGGAAGCCATCACACGCCAGACTGCTAGGTCTGCACGTGCAATACAGGCAGAAGAGGAGTGGCGGCTGGGTGGAATGCTCAACCCTATTCAGCTCGCCTCACTCTCTCTTATATAGGCATCCCTGGTGGGCTTCTACATTAGCAGCCCATTAGCAGCCTAAGCCTGGTCTAATTTGGATCCAATCCTCATTAGGCTTCTAGCCCCTAAAGTGTGTGACCCTATAGGTTCATACACGTATAGTCATGACACGAGTACACTTACTCCATCAATAGTTGTAGCGGCCTCTAGCAAGACGTGCCAACTCCTAAACGCATATAAAGATCATTCGGACGAACCATCACAAGGTTGAGTACATGTCTTTCCCTTTGCCTCATGATATTTGGTCTAGCTCCAAGCTGACCTCTCTTTCTTGATACTGTGATTCAGAATCCCTTTACTAGGTTAACTCTTAACCATATGTAGCACGGCCATGCATTTCTGGATCCGATCACTCGAGGGGCCCAGAGATATCTCTCTCAAGTAGAGAGGGGAAAATCCCATCTTAATTGACCAATGCCTTGCAGCATGTATCAGGACAAACCCGAAAGCTACCTTTATAACGACCCAGCTACAGAGTAGTGTTTGATAGCCTCAAAGTAGGTCGATCCACATCTCAAGTACATGTGACAATCTCAGGTCTAAGGACAAAACGTACATGATGTGTAGAGAGAGCTGCAAGTATTATTGCTAGTCTTAAGTTGGGTCAGTCCAACCCCATGTTCATAACATGTGTCCACATCATTGGTTTGACATCTCTATGTCTATGACTTGCGAAACATAGTCATCAACCAATCGATGTGCTAGTCTAATATTCACGTGTGTCCTCACATGAACTCCGACTAGGGACAATTATTAGATAACCATACAAGTAAAGAGTTTCACAAACAATTCACATAATTGCCAATCAATACAAGTTGCCTGGTATATGGATATTCAAGGAACATTATAATAACTCATGGATACACATGAAATACAATCTTCTCTATGATTGCCTCTAGGGCATATTTCCTTCATCTGGGCCTTCAGTCGCTAGTCGCCAAGCCTTCTCCTCAGTCGCATTCCAGTCGCCGTCCTGCAGGCCCACTCGCAGACCCTTCGGCCCAATCGGAACATCCTGCTGGGCATACCCCATTCGGCATATCCCCATCAGTAGTCCCCGAGGCCATTGTTGATTTAGGCGTAGGTGTCCTTTTGGCGGTCGGAGTAGGCGAGCCCAATTTGGACGCCCAGCCGAATCAGCGATGGACTCCAGTAAAACCGAGGAAATTTTCCCCAGGCTCCCAGTCGCTGCTCCAGCAAATGTCACGGCTACCAAGTCGCTGCTTTGGTGAGTGGACAGGACTAGCTGCTAGCGAGTGGAATGGAGGAGTTGGACCGTCAACCTGGTCAAACTATCCGTTGGATATTCCAACGGTAACTTCGGCGTAATTACCGTAGGTAACGGCTACCCCGATTTTTGCGGGTAGCGTTCCTCTATAAGGGGAGTGGCGAATCATCTCTACAGATCCTTCCCCGCATTCTTCACTCTCCCACATTCATTCTTTCTGCCTTCCTTCGATTCGATCCTTCTGCACCGAGCGACTCCACATCCTTCCCGATGGAGCCTCCCAAAGGCTCATGGGGGAAATCCAAGTGCACCACGGCCCAGCTCAAGTCCTTCGAGGACGCCGGAGTCCTCCGTAAGGGGAACTAGCGGGTTCCCCCTCCCTCCGAGACCAAGCCAAAGCCATGAGCCGGTGAATTCATTTGTTTCCCCAGCCATCTAGAGAGAGGTTTGGGGTTTCCCACCTCGCTCTTCTTCCGACGCTTCTATGCGTATTATGCAATCAAACCATCGGATCTTGGCCCGCATAGCATCGAGCAGCTAGCGATCTTTGTCGCCTTCTGCAAGTGCTACCTCGGCGGCATGCCGTATTTCCCGCTGTGGCTGGAGCTCTTCCATGGCCGCATCGGGCGCGAGGCGTCCAGCGTCTTCATACTGGCGGCTGGCAGCGTCATGTTTCAATTGAAGCCGAAGGCCAACTTCATCAAGCTCCTTCTGCTAAAGAAAGCCACCAGCGAGTGGAAAAAGTGTTGGTTCTATGTGAAGGAATCCACTCCCTCTGGCGAGGTGGCGCTTCCCGAGTTCTTCGCCGAAAGGAGCGAGCCTCGACGTCTAGCGCCGAAGATGCTCCCTGAAGACCAGAAGATGGCCTTCACGGAGAATATGGACCAGATACAAAGGTTGAAGGACCAGGGGTTGATTTTGATCAACCTTTACAACTGCTGGCTCGGGTGGCGTCTGGTTCCGCTAGCGGCTCGACAACATTGGATGTATGAGTATAGCGGGAAAAACGACCCCTCCCGAACCAGCAAAGAGTCATGGGAGGTCGAGGATTACAAGGCCGCCCTGAAGAAGATCACAGATGTGGAATTCACCACCGTATCGGTCGGGCTCGCCTCGTATACTCAAGTGAAGAATGAAGCCCCCACTATAAGTTTTCCCTCTAGTCGAAATTTCCGCAATATAATTTGCAGTCGCATCATTTGGTATTTACTCGTGGTTGTTCTCAGCTATTACAGGTGTTGGAGGGCTGGCTCCCTCCGCTTGACGAAGAGGTCCCGCCGGAGATCGAAGAGGCCTCCAAAGGAAGCTCCTCCGAAAGCGACGAGGAAGAGGAGGAGGTTCCTCCCCCAGTGCCTACGGCTCACAAGACTCGCATGCAGAAGCAGCGCGAGTTCGAAGCAAGCCACAACCTCAATGAACACGACGGAGGCGACGAGATCATGCAAGAGCACACAACCCGGTGCACAGCCACGCCGTCGAAGCCTGCGCGCAAACCGAAGTCGCCAGCAAAGAAACTAGCGTCGCCACTCAGGTCGTCGGTGGTGTTTGAGTCAGACGATGACTCTGACGATGAAGACACCTCGAAACATTGCAAAAAGTCCCGGAGGATGCGATTCCGATGAAGGGGTTGGAGAGCGAGGACACCGAGGCGGCAGTAGAGGTTCCTCTGGCGGTGATTGCGCCAACGGTCTCGATGGTTCGAAGCCAAGAGGCGGCTGAGGAAGCAGCGTCGAAGTCGCCACAGCCATCAAGAGCGGCCGCGTCTTCGGAGCCGGAAATTCCAGTGACCGCGGCTTCGTCATCGAGGAAGCGTGCGGTGTCATGGGCTTCAGACGTCTTCGAAAGGGGGCTCACACACAAGCTGGGGCTAGAATTGGACAAGCCCGCCCACATCAGCACCGGGCTGCGCGTTCTCCTAGTCACCAAGTAAGCCTCGAAGTCTCCTTTCCAAGTCGTGTTTCCGTTTTTGTGCTGTCTCTGTGTTGATTTTGGGCTTTTGGCAGGTCTGGAGTTAAGAAGATCGGTCGCCCTTTAGTGGCGAAGATTCCACCGATCACCACCGCCGGAGAGGGCGACCTTCCTAAGAAGAGGAAGTCCGCTGATGACGCGGTGACTGTGGAGGGTGCAAAGAGGTAGAAAGGTGGTGCTGACGACTTTGTGGTGATGGCTAGCGCCAAGGGGAGCGATCCTGCCGCAGTCGTCGAAGAGGTGGCGGCAGCGCGGTCGGAGCTAGTCACGATCGCCCCTACGACGGAAGCGCCGGCTCCGGCGACCAGTGCCCCGGCTAGAGCGTCAGCAACGTTTCCGCGCTTCATGGCGAAAGGGTTCCCAAGCGTGGAGGATAACCAGTCTCCACAGAGCCGGGAGATCGTCGATGAAGATGTTGGGTCTCGTCGTGGGCGCACCTCCTTCATAGTCCCATCGACTAACGTCGGCAAGCTTCACAAAATGCTTGGCGCCGCCATACAGGTACGTCCAGTCCCCGAGTGTCTAGCTGCTGAATTTCAGCGGCTAGGCACTAAGTTGCTTCTACTCTTCAGTCCCCGAGTTCCTAGTCACTGAACTTCAGCGGCTAGGAACTGAATTTCTTTCTACTCTCCAGTCCCCGAGTTCTTAGTCGCTGAATTTCAGCGGCTAGGGACTTGATATTCCTCTGTGTAAGTACTGAACTTTGTTGTTTTTGTAGGGTTTGTAGAGGGAGTCAACCGATCGACAGGCAGCCAGGGAGCATTTGGAGCGGGATCTGCGTGTGGCGCAGGAGGCAAACTGGCGACTCCAAGAAACTGTTGGTATGTACTTGCTTCTTTTCCTTTTTCTCTTTCAGCCATGAACTGTTGGTGTGTGGCGCGTGGATGATTTGTCTTTCCTTTTTAGATGGTCTTCCGACTGCAATTTCCAAGGCCCGTGAAGGGTATGTTCCAGTCACCGAGCTAGACGCGGCGAATGAGCGAATTGCCTCGCTAATCCGTGACTTGAAGTAGGCGAAAGCGGCCTCAATTTCGTCTGAGGACCAAGCGAAGGCTGTTGTCGCTGTGGCTGAGGAGGAACGCAAGGCCACGGCCTCGATCATCGTGGGGCTGCAGAATGATCATGCCGCCTTGGAGAAGCATGTCATGGAGAACTGCCGCAAGCTTCTTAGTGAGTCTCCGTCTTTTGCTTAACTCGTTTGGTGAATCCATGATTGGGGAAGTCCGTAGTTTCACTGACGTCTGATTTTGTAGCTGTGATAGGGCAAAGTGACCTGGTGGTTCAGACCTTCAACACCTCGCAGTGCGTGACTGCCGTGGTGAACGCGGCCACGGCGTCGGCGTTATGTGTCCAAGCGGTCCTTCAAGGCATGTCCCCCACCAAGGTTATTCCTGGGGGGCTGAAGGAAGTGTGGCGCTATCTAGAGGAGGCGCATGTCGTCATGGAGTGGATGGCGCGCTCGGCTATCAGGCGCGGGGCCACCATGGCATTGAGCTTGGGTCTCGCCCACTTCCCCGACGATTTCGACCTTGACGACATCACCAGCGGCTACCCATCGGCGACTGGCACGGTGGAGATGTCAGAGGTGCTAAAGCTGACTGCCAAGGCCACCCATTTTTCTGATCGGGTGTTGGTGATGGGGGATCTTCTGCCATACCAGGAAATGGTACCGGCACCTGGCGACCCCGAGCCGGAGCATCGCGACATGAAGTCGGAGCAGCCCTTCCGGTCGGCATTGTCGAAGTCGCTGATGACCTACCCGACGAATCTGTGGCAGCCGTTCGTTCGTGTCAAGGGAGGTGGTGGTGCTTCTTCGCCAGGACCTGCGGAATAGATAGTATCGTTGGGCAATTCGTAACATATGCAAAGTGGCGACTGCTGTAATGTGAACAATATTTTGAGTAAGGGGAGTCAATCGACTCGTATTGCGACCATAATCGTGTGGTGTGTTTATTTTTGTTTGAGTGAGTCCCCGAGCGCGTCCGCCCTTTAATGGGGTATAACTCGATTGTATACTTATGTGATTTCTTTTGGTTGTGCACTGTTTTGTCCCTTGTGTCTTCTGAGGGGCGAGTCCCCGAGCGCGAGTGGGATTGTTTTGTAGGCGAGTCCCCGAGCGTGGTGCTCAATCGTACTGGGTGCATTCCTATTGTAGGTTGTTGTAATGTGTTGTTTGTAACGCGTCTCTTCCCCTGGCTCGGAAAGCCAGTTGCTGGGCGAGTCCAAGGCAGCTCTCTTACTTTGTGTGTTCTCGAGCCACGTGAGGATTCCATTCTTGCGGAGTCCCCGTGCGTGGTACTTAACCGTTTGAGTCGCTTTGCACGAGGATGGGAAGGACAGGTCGCTGTGAGGAGCGTATACTGGTTGTCTTGGCACGGTGGGCCAGTTGAGCTAGGCGACTCCGATGGTGGCTCCGGATTGGCGTATTTGTGGACGTCCTAGGGCTCGAATATTTTCGATGCCCTTAGGCCGCACTACTTAGCCGTGCCGGTCGCTCGACCAAGGGTTGACTTCCGTGAGTAGCGTATTGCTAATTTGTACGAGTGGGAGTGGCATAAGAATATGGCGAGTAGACACAATTTGTGTGATCTGAATGAATTTCATTATATATGCTAGCTGAGTACAAGTTGGGGTTCTATGTGTAGAACTTTCGGAGAAGGTTTACATTACATGGCCTTCCGACCTCGAGCTGGCCATCACCCCGTATGTCGATGAGGTAATAGGCGTCGTTGCTCAGGACTCGCCCTATGGCGAATGGTCCCTCCCATGGGGGGAGAGTTTGTGCATGCCCTCATTGACCTGGGCTAGTCGTAGGACCAGGTCGCCCTCCTGGAAGGTGCGAGTCCGGACTCGGCGATTGTGGTAGCGGCGAAGTCCTTGCTGGTAGATGGCGGTGCGGGAGCAGGGCAGGTCGCGTCCCCTGTTGAGTTGGTCGACGCTGTCTTGGTGAGCAACCTTGTTGGTCGCCTCGACGTAATTGGCGACCCGGGGTGAATCATGCTCTAGGTCAGTTGGCATTACGGCCTCGGTGGCATACACCGTGAAGAAGGGTGTGAACCCGGTGGAGCGGTTGACGGACGTGCGGATCCCCCATATTACGGAGGGGAGCTCGTCGACCCAACATCCTTGGGTGCGCTCGAGGGGCACCTAGAGTCGCGACTTGAGCCCGTGGAGGACGCTCTGGTTGGCGCATTCTGCTTGGCCGTTCGACTCCGGGTGGGCAACTGAAGCGAGGTCAAGTGGTATGTCGTGTTCTTCACAGAATTCCGCCATGGCCCCCTTGGCGAAGTTGGTGCCGTTGTCTGTTATGATGATGTGCGGGTAGCCATACCGGTAGATGAGCTCGCGTAAGAACTTGGTGGCTATCTTGCTGTTGCACTTTTTGATCGGCTTGGCCTCGACCCATTTGGTGAACTTGTCGACCGCGACCAGGAGATGGTGAAGCCGGATGGGGCCTTATTGAATGGGCCTACCATGTCCATGCCCCATAGGGCGAATGGCCATGTGATGGGAATGGTCTTGAGTGCCAAACCAGGGAGGTGCGTCTGGTGGGCGTACTTCTGGCATCCGATGCATCGCTGGACGATGTTGGTGGCGTCGGCGTGTGCAGTGAGCCAGTAGAAACCGTGTCGCATGGCCTTGGCGACCAGCGACTTGGCGCCGGCGTGATGGCCGCAGTCGCAGGCTTGAATGTCTTGGAGGATCTTGTGGCCTTCTTCTGGCTGTACACAGCGCTGGAACATGCTAGTCACACTGTGTTTATGGAGCTCGCTGTTGATGATGACGAAGGATTTGCAGCGGCGCACAATCATTCGCGCCTCCGTCTCATAGCTTGGTAGGATCTTGTGCTCGAGGAAGGCGACGTATGGTGCCATCCAGTCGCTAGGCTCCACAACCATGGCGACTAGGGCCGGCTCTGGTTGCAGTGGTATCCTGACGTCGATCTCCTTTGGTAGGCTGACCGAAGGTTTGTGGATGATGTTGAGGAAGACGCCTGCTGGTGGCGCTTATCAGGCCGATCCGATGCGGGAAAGGGCGTCTGCCTCCTCGTTCTTGCGTCTATCGATCCACTTGACGGAATAGTCGTCGAAGTGTCCTCCCAGCTGGTCTACCGCTTGGTGGTACGCGATCATTGTTGGAGAGAGCGTCGCATGTCCCGGCTGAAGGAAATATGCCCTAGAGGCAATCATAGAGATGATTGTATTTCATGTGTATCCATGAGTTATTATAATGTTCCTTGAATATCCATATACCAGGCAACTTGTATTGATTGGCAATTATGTGAATTGTTTGTGAAACTCTTTACTTGTATGGTTATCTAATAATTGTCCCTAGTCGGAGTTCATGCGAGGACACACGTGAATATTAGACTAGCACATCGATTGGTTAATGACTATGTTTCGCAAGTCATTGACATGGAGATGTCAAACCAATGATGTGGACACATGTTATGAACATGGGGTTGGACTGACCCAACATGAGACTAGCAATAATACTTGCAGCTCTCTCTACACATCGTGTACGTTTTGTCCTTAGACCTGAGATTGTCGCATGTACTTGAGATGTGGATCGACCTACTTTGGGGCTATCAAACACTACTCCGTAACTGGGTAGTTATAAAGGTAGCTTTCGGGTTTGTCCTGATACATGCTGCAAGGCATCGGTCAATCAAGATGGGATTTGCCCCTCTCTACTTGAGAGAGATATCTCTGGGCCCCTCGAGTGATCGGATCCAGAAATGCATGGCCGTGCTACATATGGTTAAGAGTTAACCTAGTAAAGGGATTCTGAATCACAGTATCGAGAAAGAGAGGTCAGCTTAGAGCTAGACCAAATATCGTGAGGCAAAGGGAAAGACATGTACTCAACCTTGTGATGGTTCGTCCGAATGATCTTTATATGCGTTTAGGAGTTGGCACGTCTTGCTAGAGGCCGCTACCAACTATTGACGGAGTAAGTGTACTCGCGTCATGTCTATACGTGTATGAACCTATAGGGTCACACACTTTAGGGGCTGGAAGCCTAATGAGGATTGGATCCGAATTAGACCAGGCTTAGGCTGCTAATGGGCTGCTAATGTAGAAGCCCACCAGGGATGCCTATATAAGAGGGAGTAACGCGAGCTGAAAAGGTGAGAGCATTCCACCCAGCCGCCACTCCTCTTCCGCCTGTGTTGCACGCGCAGACCTAGCAGTCTGGCGTGTGACGACTTCCACTCCGGACGTGTGGATACCTCGGAGGTGCTGCATCTGTAGCACTTGGACGAGCCGCGCAAAGGGGAGCTGCTCGTGGGACGAGGACGAGGAGGAGACGTAGAACATCTACACTGCCGCAACGTGCTTCATCGAGTTCCGCACCTGCGCGTCTAGCGGTAATCCCGTGATCTATGACAATAGTATTCCTGGTTGACGCGGTAGAAATTTTTGATTTTACGCTAGTGTAGCCTACCCGTTACCCTTCAGTGGTATCAGAGCCGATGCTATTCAGTCATAGGTTCGGGAAGTTTGCATATGGTGATATGTAGATTGATATGAATGATATGATCGTTTGTATGGCGGTGTTTCTGGATTGATCTATGATCTTAATTTCCGTGATCGTGATTCTAAGGTCGTCGAACGACTTACCCCTACCGGTCGGTTTCCGCCATCGGGGTAGACAGTGACACATAAATCCTTCTGAATCACGCGAAGATCAATATGATTGATCGAATCGGGAATTAGATCTGAATCGACGTACCGTGATCAAAGGAGTTTGGTCAAATCGGAACTATGGTCGGTTTATGGTAAATTGGATTTGCCGATCAAAATCCTTAAAGGTACCGCGAGGGGCGCTGCCCGTTCGAACCCCGCAGGGGGAGACCCCCTAGACCCCCCTTAGTCGTAGCCCCCTTTTTGTATCTCGTTAAGGTTCATAGGTGGTACGATTTCACATGATCCGGTAGAATGCGATTCTATGCACAACTTGTTTTTGCAGGATTTATGTGATCAGTATGGCCCAAAAAAATGTATGTGATGCATGTATGTATTTTTTCATGACCTGCGTGTCGTGAGTTGGGCAACACGGCTGGAGCCATATGTGTTGTCAATTATTGTAATGGCCTGCGTGCCAACTTGTGATGATCCCAATACCATGTAATTTTGATTACTAGATGTTAGGAGTAATAGCTTGTATTAGTTCTTGGAGAACTCATCACTTGGAGGATGGCTCACATAGAGCATGAAGATGGAGATCATCATGGTGGACAGGTTCTATGGCGATGGAGATCACCATGAGAAAATGGGCCATACTGTATCACATCTATGTGAATGCTATTCTTATACGTTTTACTACTATGCATGCTTAGATGATAGAAGTAGAACGATCCCTCACAAAGTTTAAGTTAAACCATGCCCTCCCAACCAAACCTTGCACCATCCTATGCCCTGTACAATCGTTGGTGGGTCTATGAAATTAGGGTGCCACGGTTTTCCTTGGCTGGATGGGTTTGTATCGGATACCTACACGCATAAGGGTTGGTGAGCTTAACAAGGTCATCTTAACAGTTAAGGACCTTGGGGCATAAAGGTTGGGCGCCTAGTTTTGACATAGAGATGTCACCCAACAACAAGAGTCATATGTGATATGATTAGCAAAGGTTGCTTACCGATTTACCTTGTCTTCTAGCAGTGATGCTAAAGCTCACTAGTCGACTTGTTAATTGTGGATCTTGAATCACTTAGTATCAATAGAGGGATGTTGATTTAAGTGGGAGTATATGCTATTAAATTGTTTAATATGTTTTACTCTTTCATGGTTACATGGCTTAGTATTTTGCATATTTTTTGTTGTAGATCAATGGCACCGAACAATTCATCACCTTTTGCTTTGCGTTCGATTCTTGAAAAGGATAAACTAAATGGAACAAACTATTCGGACTGGGTCCGTAACCTGAGAATTGTTCTCAGGGCTGAGAAAAAGGAAACTGTTCTGGATACCCCAATCCCGGATGAACCTGCTGATAATGCAACTGCTACCCTTAAGAATGCCTACAAGAAAGCATGTGATGAATCTCTTGAGGTCAGTTGTCTTATGCTTGCATGCATGGAACCTGATCTTCAAAAACAGTTTGAGGATCAGGAAGCGTACGATATGATCGTTGCGCTTAAGGACATGTTCCAGACTCAGGCTAGGACTGAGAGGTACAATGTCGCTAAGTCCTTTGTGGAATGCAAGCTGGCAGAGGGAGCAGCTGTAGGCCCCCATGTGATCAAAATGGTTGGTTACAGTCAGACTTTGGAAAAGCTTGGTTTTCCATTAGGCCAAGAGTTGGCCACTGACTTCATTTTGGCATCTCTTCCATCTAGCTATGGGCATTTCATTTCGAACTACCATATGCATGGGGTGGAGAGGGGCCTTAATGAATTATGTGGGATGCTAAAAACAGCAGAATGTGACATTAAGAAGTGTGCAGGGCATAGCCATGTGATGGCTGTGCAGAACAAGCCTAGCTTCAAGAAAAAGGGCACTTCTTGGCAGAAGAAGAAGGGCAAGGCTAAGGATACGATCCCTAAGCCAAACCCTGCACCCAAGCAAAAGGCTGGTCCTGCAGGAGACACTGAGTGTTTCTTTTGTCACGAATATGGCCACTGGAAGAGAAACTGCAGCAAGTACCAGGCTTCTTTGAAGAAAAATGGAAGTAAGAGTACTTCCCACTCAGGTACACTTGTTGTAAATGTTGTGGACATTTTTCTCGCAGATTCTTATGTTAACTCTTGGGTATTTGATACCGGATCGGTTGCTCATATTTGCAATTCGATGCAGGGGCTAATAAGGACTAGAGAAGTGCAAAAAGGCGAAGTGGATTTTCGCGTCGGAAATAAAGCAAGGGTTGCTGCATTGTTCGTCGGCGTCATGCAACTTCACCTTCCGTCAGGATTTATCATGGAGTTGAATAATTGTTATTACATTCCTAGTATGGGTCGAAACATTTTATCACCTTCATGTTTGATGAGGGATGGTTATTCATTCGCGAGTACAAACAATGGTTGTGTAATCTCTAAGAATGCTATGTTTGTGGCTGATGCTCCCATTTTGAATGGGTTATTTATTTTAAATCTTGATAATGCATGTGTTTACAATGTTAGTGCTAAAAGGCTTCGGCCAAATGATTTGAGTCCTACCTATCTATGGCATTGTCGTTTGGGGCATATAAGTGAAAAGCGCATGAAGAAGCTCCATGGTGATGGTCTTCTAACTTCGTTTGATTTTGAATCATACGAGACATGTCAAGCTTGTTTACTTGGAAAGATGACCAAGACGCCTTTTACGGGGTTTCCCGAGAGAGCGACAGACTTGTTGGAACTCATACATACTGATGTATGTGGACCAATGAGCACGACAGCCAGAGGAGGATATCACTACTTCATTACTTTCACTGATGATTTCAGTAGATATGGCTATGTCTACTTGATGAAGCATAAGTCTGAAACTTTTGAAAAGTTCAAAGAGTTTCAAAATGAGGTAGAGAATCAACGTGGCAAGAAAATAAAGGCCTTGCGATCTGATCGCGGAGGCGAATATTTGAGTCACGAGTTTAGCAATCATCTTAAGAGTTGCGGAATTGTTCCACAGCTCACGCCGCCCGGAACGCCTCAAAGAAACGGGGTCTCTGAACGGCGTAATCGAACTTTGTTGGACATGGTTCGATCGATGATGAGCCAGTCGGATTTACCATTATCATTTTGGGGTTACGCGCTAGAAACAGCAGCTTTCACACTAAATAGGGTACCATCTAAATCCGTAGTTAAGACACCATATGAGATGTGGACTGGAAAGAATCCCAGTTTGTCTTTTCTAAAGATTTGGGGTTGTGATGCATTTGTCAAGCGACTTCAGTCGGATAAGCTAACACCCAAATCGGATAAGTGCATTTTTGTGGGATACCCAAGGGAAACCTTAGGGTATTACTTCTACAACCGAGAAGAGGGCAAAGTGTTTGTCGCTCGTAGCGGTGTTTTCCTAGAGAAAGAGTTTCTCACAAAGGGAACGAGTGGAAGGTCGGTGCGACTTGAAGAAGTTCAAGATGAGCCAGTCGGGGATGCTTCTACGAGTGATGCTATTGTAGCAGAACAAGTTGAGGAACCCGTGGCAATAGAAGCACCACAACCACGAAGGTCGGCGAGGCTCCGCGAAGCGCGAGAGTTATTATTGTTAGACAATGATGAGCCTGCGACCTATGCAGAAGCGATGGTGGACCCAGACTCTGAGAAATGGCTGATTGCCATGAGATCCGAGATAGAGTCCATGGGAGACAATCAAGTTTGGAACTTGGTTGACCTGCCTGATGGTTTTAAAGCCATCGAGTGCAAGTGGATCTATAAGAAGAAGATTGATATGGATGGAAATGTTCACATCCATAAAGCTCGACTTGTTGCAAAAGGTTTTCGACAAGTTCAAGGAGTTGACTACGACGAGACTTTCTCGCCCGTAGCGATGCTTAAATCTATACGGATCATTCTAGCCATTGCTGCACATTTCGATTATGAGATATGGCAGATGGACGTCAAGACGGCTTTCTTAAATGGAATCCTTTCTGAGGACGTGTATATGATGCAGCCCGAAGGTTTTGTCGATCCAAACAATGCTGGAAAGGTATGCAAACTTCAAAAGTCTATTTATGGGCTGAAGCAAGCATCTCGGAGTTGGAACATTCGATTTGATGAAGTTGTAAAGGAGTTTGGCTTCACCAAAAACGAACAAGAACCTTGTGTGTATAAGAAAGAAAATGGGAAATCACTTGTGTTTCTAATCTTATATGTGGATGACATATTATTGATTGGAAATGACATTCCTATGCTCGAGTCTGTTAAGACCTCATTGAAAAATAGTTTTTCTATGAAGGACTTGGGAGAAGCGGCATATATTCTGGGTATCAAGATCTATAGAGATAGATCAAGGAGGCTAATTGGATTAAGCCAGAGTACGTACATTGACAAAGTGTTGAAACGGTTCAGCATGGAAGAGGCTAAGAAGGGGTTCTTGCCCATGTCTCACGGCATTAAACTCAGCAAGACTCAGTGTCCTTCGACCACTGATGAGCGAGAACGCATGAGTAGGGTTCCATATGCTTCGGCTATTGGATCCATCATGTATGCAATGACATGTACTCGCCCAGATGTTTCCTATGCTCTAAGTGTTACGAGCAGATACCAGGCTGATCCAGGTGAGATTCACTGGACAGCGGTAAAGAATATCCTTAAGTACTTGAGAAGGACTAAGGATATGTTCCTAGTTTATGGAGGTGAGGTTGAACTCAGTGTAAAGGGTTACACAGATGCGAGTTACCTTAATGACTCAGACGACTCGAAATCGCAATCAGGTTATGTGTTTGTCATGAATGGTGGTGCTGTGAGCTGGAAAAGTTCCAAGCAAGATACAGTGGCCTCCTCTTCAACAGAAGCTGAATATATTGCTGCCTCGGAGGCTGCAAAGGAAGCTGTTTGGATTAGGAATTTCCTGATCGCTCTTGGTGTGGTTCAGGGCTCGTCCAATCCCTTGGACGTTTATTGTGACAACAATGGTGCTATTGCACAAGCCAAAGAACCTAGACAGCACCAGAAGAACAAACATATTCGCATGCGCTACCATCTGATTCGTGAGTTCATTGATGAAGGTAGTGTCATGTTATGCAAAATACATACGGACTCAAATGTTGCTGATCCCTTGACTAAGCCACTCCCGCAGCCTGCGCATGAAGCGCACACAAGAGCAATAGGTATTAGATACTCTCTAGATTGACTCTAGTGCAAGTGGGAGACTGAAGGAAATATGCCCTAGAGGCAATCATAGAGATGATTGTATTTCATGTGTATCCATGAGTTATTATAATGTTCCTTGAATATCCATATACCAGGCAACTTGTATTGATTGGCAATTATGTGAATTGTTTGTGAAACTCTTTACTTGTATGGTTATCTAATAATTGTCCCTAGTCGGAGTTCATGCGAGGACACACGTGAATATTAGACTAGCACATCGATTGGTTAATGACTATGTTTCGCAAGTCATTGACATGGAGATGTCAAACCAATGATGTGGACACATGTTATGAACATGGGGTTGGACTGACCCAACATGAGACTAGCAATAATACTTGCAGCTCTCTCTACACATCGTGTACGTTTTGTCCTTAGACCTGAGATTGTCGCATGTACTTGAGATGTGGATCGACCTACTTTGGGGCTATCAAACACTACTCCGTAACTGGGTAGTTATAAAGGTAGCTTTCGGGTTTGTCCTGATACATGCTGCAAGGCATCGGTCAATCAAGATGGGATTTGCCCCTCTCTACTTGAGAGAGATATCTCTGGGCCCCTCGAGTGATCGGATCCAGAAATGCATGGCCGTGCTACATATGGTTAAGAGTTAACCTAGTAAAGGGATTCTGAATCACAGTATCGAGAAAGAGAGGTCAGCTTAGAGCTAGACCAAATATCGTGAGGCAAAGGGAAAGACATGTACTCAACCTTGTGATGGTTCGTCCGAATGATCTTTATATGCGTTTAGGAGTTGGCACGTCTTGCTAGAGGCCGCTACCAACTATTGACGGAGTAAGTGTACTCGCGTCATGTCTATACGTGTATGAACCTATAGGGTCACACACTTTAGGGGCTGGAAGCCTAATGAGGATTGGATCCGAATTAGACCAGGCTTAGGCTGCTAATGGGCTGCTAATGTAGAAGCCCACCAGGGATGCCTATATAAGAGGGAGTAAGGCGAGCTGAAAAGGTGAGAGCATTCCACCCAGCCGCCACTCCTCTTCCGCCTGTGTTGCACGCGCAGACCTAGCAGTCTGGCGTGTGACGACTTCCACTCCGGACGTGTGGATACCTCGGAGGTGCTGCATCTGTAGCACTTGGACGAGCCGCGCAAAGGGGAGCTGCTCGTGGGACGAGGACGAGGAGGAGACGTAGAACATCTACACTGCCGCAACGTGCTTCATCGAGTTCCGCACCTGCGCGTCTAGCGGTAATCCCGTGATCTATGACAATAGTATTCCTGGTTGACGCGGTAGAAATTTTTGATTTTACGCTAGTGTAGCCTACCCGTTACCCTTCACCGGCGACCTGGCCGGCGACTAGGTCGGAGTCGCCATAGCATCGTAAGCGGTTGATGTTCATCTCCTTAGCGGCCCTCATGCCGTGGAGGAGGGCCTTGTATTCTGCCATGTTGTTGGTGCAGGGTTTGAAGTTGAGGTGGAGCACGTAGTGGAGCTTGTCTCCTTTGGGAGAGGTTAGTATGACCCTGGCCCCTGCGCCGTCGGCGTTCTTGGAGCCGTCAAAATGGAGCGACCAGTAGTGGAGGTACGGGAGCTTCTCTGGGTTCTGTGCTTCTTCCCAATCTGCGAGGAAATCAGCTAGGGCTTGTGACTTGATCGCTTTGCAGGGCTCGTATTTGATGTTGTGGACGCCGATTTCGACGGCCCACTTGGTGACTCGCCCGGTCGCCTCGCGATTGTGTATTATATATTGCAGAGGTGCGGAGGAGACCATCGTGATCGGGTGCTCCTGGAAATAGTGCGCGAGTCGCCGCTGAGCTCGGAATACCACGTACACCAGTTTCTAGTACTGCAGGTAGCACTGTCGTGAATCTGTCAGGACTTCGCTGATGTAGTAGACAGGGCGCTGTATGGGGCGCTCCTTTCCCTCCTCCGGCCGTTCGACGACCATCACGGTGCTGACAACTCGAGTGGAGGCCGCCACGTAGACGAGCATTGGCTCTTTGTCGAGTGGAGTAGCGAGGAGTCGAGCCACGAGTAGCACTTCTTTGAGCGCTTTGAGTGCATCGTCCTCCTCCGCGTCCCATTGGATTGTGCGGTTCTTGCGCATGAGGCAGTAGAGAGGCATTGCCTTCTTGCCTAGTCGGGGGATGAAGCGACTGAGGGCCGCGACTCGCCCGGCCAACTTCTAGACGTCGCGCAGGCACTCGGGTTTCCCGAGTCGCATGATGGTGTCGATCTTGGTGGGGTTGGCCTCGATGCCGCGCTTGGAGACTACATATCCTAGTAGCTGTCCTATGGGGACGCCGAAGGTGCATTTTCTAGGGTTCAGCTTGATTGTGTACCTCCGCAGATTAGTGAAGGTCTCAGCCAGGTCGGCGAGCAGGACGTCCTGGCGGGTGGATTTTACCACCACGTCGTCGACGTAGACGTGGATGTTGTGGCCAATTTGGCTCGCGAGGCACTCCTGCATGCACCTTTGGTATGTGGCGCCAGTGTTCTTGAGGCCGAATGTCATGGCCGTGTAGCAGAAAGCGCCAAATGGCGTGATGAACGCCGTCTTCTTCTCGTCCTCGACCGCCATTATGATTTGGTTGTAGCCAGAATATGCGTCGAGGAAGCACAGCGACTCCGATCCCGCGGTCGAATCGATGATCTAATCGATGCGCGGTAGGACGAACTCCTCCTTCGGGCAGGCGCTGTTGAGGTTGGTGTAGTCGGTACACATTCTCCATGTGTTGTTCTTTTTCAGAACCAGGAGTGGGTTTGCTAGCCACTTGGAGTATTTGATTGGCCGAATGAAGCATGCGGCTAGCAGACATTGTACTTCTTCGACGATTGCTCGACGGTGCTCTTCATTGAAGGGCCATAGCGACTGCTTTATTGGTGGCACTTTGGGTCGGCGTTTAGTTTGTGCTCAGCGAGTTCCCTCGGGACACCTGGCATGTCAGATGGCTTCCATGCGAAGATGTCGCGGTTCTTACGGAGGAACCCGATGAGCGCGCTTTCCTATGCGGGGCTCATGTGTGCCCCGATGGTGACCGTCTGGTTGGAGTCGCCCGGGACGAGCTCGACGGTGCGGGTGTGCGTGGTCGCCTCGAACGTGGAGTTCGGGGTGGTTGACTTCTTCAGGATGGTGGGGTCATCCTTGTTGATGTTCCCCGCGTATTTTGCGAGCTCCTCCGCGTGGTCGGTCTCCACAGCGATGATGGCGTCGGCGAGCTCGGCTCCTTTATCCTCGAATTCCATGGCCATATTAGGGTCGCCGTGGACGGTGATGATGTTGCTTAGCCCTGGGAGCTTCATCATGTTGTAGGCATAGTGTGGGGTCGCCATGAATTTTGCAAACGCTTGGCGACCCAGGACGCAGTGGTTGGGGCTGTGGAAGCTCACCAGCTCGAACCCGATCCTCTCCGTGCGGTAGTTTGCCGGTGTGCCGAAGGTGACTGGCAGCGTCACTTTTCCGATCGGGTACGCCTTACGACCGGGAAGATACCGTGGAAGGTCGTCAGGGTTGGCTCAATGGCTGTTTCTGGGAGCTGGAGCCTCTTGAACGTGTCTAGGTACATGATGTTGATGGAGCTCCCATCGTCCATCAGTGTCTTGGGCAGCCAGTAGTCGGCCACCTTGGGCCTGACAACTAGGGCGACTCGCCCTGGGTATTCGATTCTTAGCATGTGGTCCTGGCGACTCCAGGTGATTCTCTGCTCGGACTAGTTGAGGAAGCGAGGGATGTCGACTTGGGTCACCACGTTGACGGCGACCGCGCGGGCGAGCACCTTCTTCTCCTGCTTGGTGCCGAGCCCGGTGAAGGTGTGTAGCGAGCCGGCTGCGTGTCCGAAGCCGCCGGTATTGCCGTTGTACATTGGCGGGCTGTTGTTGGGGTCCTCCCTCACTCGCCTCGCCTTATCAATCTCTTTGAGAGAGTGGCAATGCGCGGTGGTGTGGATGGCGGGTTTTCCCTCCCTGCTATGGTAGATGTAGGGCTGATTGAGCAGGGCAGCGGGGTCGAATTTCGGCCTTGTTGTATGTCAACACCCGGATTTTTAATCCCAGATGCCTGTTATGTCATTCATCACAATCCCAGGATTACCATTTTTGCGAGACATAACATATTGGATATCACAGTACATCATCCATTACAAACCATACATAAGGTCTTACACAAATAAGGATCTCATGATCCAGTCTTAATACAACAAGTAGCGGTGGGGTCCACCTTCAGGGGCACAGGCAATGCTGACGAAGGCAGATAGTCCTAGTTATCATAGCCGTCCTGCTGGCCATCATCTTGGTAGTCTCCTTCATAGTCTGGCTTTAGAATAGCCAGGGACAAAAGCCATGAGTACTCTTTAAGTACTCGCAAACTACCACTAACAAGTAGTATAGTTCTAGTGGGAAAAGCTAAAGCGAAGTTTTAACTAAGAAGTTAAGTTTGAAACCTAAGCTGAGTTTAGAAACAAAGAAAGATAAAATAAAGTTCTAGAATCACTTAAGTTGGGAAGCTAGTGTCATAGTCACAACCCTGTTGTGGTTAAGTCAAGATTCATCATTTAATTCATAAGTCAATTTGAAAACATCTGACAACGAAACAGTATGACCACTCCAACTGTCCATGACTGTAGACGCGGCTATTCGAATAGTTGACACTCTGAAGAGGTGGTACACTTTCACCACAAGATTCGATACATTAGTCAGGGATAACCCTGAATCATCATACTTAGTATGCATATAATCAAACATAACCTTTCCTTTACACACCCTAGTATAAGCACCTCTCCTATGAGCATGGCCTCCCAACCATGACCATCTGTCATCTTGGGCACTGCATAGATGGACAACATTGAGAGGTACCTCAGCTCAAACCTCTCCCGCGAGGGAACTAATAATAATGCATATAAATTTCCAGCTAAGCCTTACCCAATTCAGGTATTGTGGTTGTACGGTAAAATTGGAATTGTATCGCATCCGAATCCAACCATTAGTTTTGTAAAAGCGTTAAGGCTCATGCCTCAACATTTTCATCATCATAAACCATTTGAGTTTCTCAACACATGTCAAAACATCTCAATAGAATGACTCATCATTCCATGGTTTTCATAATTAATTTTCACCAAGTATTCCCATCTAAAGTGACTCAAGTTTTTATCTACTCTAAACTACTAAGTTAAGAGTGTTCACTAAGGTGGAAAGATGGGATCAATCTCATGCCATAGAATGACATCTAAAGTTATCTATATAGGTCAATATTTATACTCTTTATGCTACCTTCAAAACAAGTAAAATACTTTGGGTAAAGTAAAGGAAGTAAAGCTTGAAAATAATACTTGGGGAAAGTAATAGTCGAAGTGGTATAACCAAAGCATGCCTAAAGCATCTTTGCTCAATCATCTAGCTTAATTCTAGCTTGCTAAGCATTATACTTGCAAGTGTTAGCTTGAATTGTTAATGGTGGCTTGCCTTGTGGAGTGCAGTGGTTGAAGTTTTCTTCTTCCTCTTGATAGAACTCCTCCTCCTCGAAAGCTTGGTCAGTACTATCGTCTATAAATACATACGGAGTACAGAATCACCACACAATACTTAACTAGTCTAATTAGCACTCTAAGGCACACATTTGATGATCTATTATCATCACAAGCATCACAAATTTTATTAACTAGTTTCATTCTTTTTATTTAAGAAAAGTAATTTCTACTCATTGAAAATTAACTAAGATTTAATATTCACCACTTAAAATATGGGATCTTGTGGACACATGGCATCACCACATATTCTAACATGTGGGAATGTGATTTAAGGGTTGGATCATATTTACTTAAGTTTAGGTTTATTATTTAATGATTTAAAGTGACTAGAAATGCCTATATAGCATTATTTTGGTACTAGTCCAAAGTCACTGCGTGTAAACCTTAATATTATTACATATTCAGATAGGTGTGGTTAAATGTGATTTTTGAGAGTTGGAATCAACTCAAAAGCTATCATGGTTGATTTTATAAAAATGTTTGAATGTGCAAAAGCTTATGTCTTGTTATTTTTACTAGGAGAGATCTCTAATTCTAAATGAATTAAATCCAACGGGCTTGGGTAGATCTTTTCAGTAACTTTCTAACAAAATTGGAATCACTCCATTTGGATCGGTAGATCTCTCTGAATTGATTTTCAAACTAAGGGACAGAACTAGGTTCAAACTAAATTAGAAAAATCTAAATTTGAATTAAATGGGTCGCGCGGGAAAGAAAACGGGTCGGCCAAGTGGCGTTCTGCGGCACAGAGAACAGCTGACAGGGGGTCCACCGGTCAACGGCTCTTTACACGCGAAGCGGTATGGGGCGATGTGGGCCGTTAGATTAGAAGGGAGATCTACGGTTGTGGCTTGTCGTCGATGAGAGACAGGTCACCGGTGAGGTCTAACCCTAGCGGCTCGGTGGGGGTTCTCAAGGGGCATACCAGGGCTCCAGCTACTACGGCGATGGGGGCGACCGAACGTGTTGTCGACGGCAGATTCAGGGGTGGTCGCGGAAGCTCCTAGGGTGGACGAAATCGACGGCGCCTTCTCCTCCACTACAGCGGGCTCCTCCGGCCAAATTTCGATGAACCTAGGCTGAGTGGCTCCAGCGGGAGGTCGGGAAGGATCAGTGAGGAGAGGGGAGTGGAATGGTGTGTGTAGTTGGTGCAGGGAAGGTCTCCTTTTATAGGCGCGACTAAGCGGCAGAGAAGCATTGGCGGTGCTCGCCGGTGACGACGGCACAACGAGCTAGAGGCGTGGGCGATGCGCTAGGACGGTGGGCGGTGCCCTGGCGAGTGTCACAGCGGTGAGTGTGCAGTGGTTTGCGGTTGGGGGCAGTGAATGGCGCGGTGCGCACTAAGTCTCTGCCGACGCCGAGTTTCACGGCGGCCGGCGACTACGGGGCACGGTCGGGAGAAAGGGCGTGTCCGTTAGCTTGCTAGGCCGGTGGGGATCATGTAGATGGGCGGCTGGAGCAAGGCGAGGTCTGGCTACGTAGGGACAGTGCATGCTCTGCGGGCGGCGTCGGCATGGCCGACCGTCTCCGGGCGTGGCGGTTCCTGGCCATTCTGGTCGCTATCCTCGGGCTGGGGCTAGTTGGGCGGTGGAGGTGGACCACGGGCTACCTCCTGGACATGGTCGATGGCGTTGGCGGCGACTGTGGCATGCTGTCGCCGGTGAGGTGCCCAAATGGGGGCTCGGCCTTAATGGCCATGACCATTTGGTCGTGGCACAGTGAGTGGCTGGGCTAGTGAGGGGTAGGGGAGTGTATGGGTTGGCTATGGTTGCAAAATGGGGAACCAATTTGGTTCAAACACTGCTCCATATAGTGTTTTGTGTTTTGTTTGAATTCTGTCCACCAAGTGTTTGCGGAAATGGCCGAAAGAAAACAAGTTTGTAATTTTTGGATGAATTTTGGTGGGTTTGCTATACACATGCTTAAGCTTCTATGGTTGCTTGGGTTTTGAAATTTGAGCTCATTTGAGTGGTTTTTGAAATAGGGTGATCTTGATACCTACACTAGATTCAATTTTCAAATGTCATTTAAAATTAGTGTTTGAAAGATTTTGGCAGATCACAAGGTGGGCCTTGGTACACTATTACTTGTACTATCAAGGGGGCAAACATCCACATTTGTTTCTATTAAGAATTGAGTTCTAGGAATAGCCAAAGTAGGCATGTTGATTAAAATGGCACAAATGACCATTTGGTTATTTTATTCATTTTGATTTGTTTTTCTTTGGGATTTGTTTGGGAAAGATCTAGATGATGTTTAATTCACCTAAGAATCATTTTACAAGCAATGGATCACTTAATCATGGCAATTCAAAACAACTCCTATTTAAATGGACACACATATGAATGCTTTAATAATTTTAAACGGAAATTTTTTTGTTAACCCTAATTTTGATGATTTGGATCTTAATAACCTTGGATTAAAATTTTGGGATGTTACAAACCTCCCCCCTTAAACATAATCTCGTCCCGAGATTTACGAAAGAAAACTAGGAACTAAAGAGGTCTAGGAACTCTGTCCTAATGTAATCTTCTCGCTCCCAAGTGGCTTCCTCTTCGGTATAGTTGCTCCATTGAATCTTGAGAAACTTGATACTCCTGGTTCTGGTGGTTCTGTAAGCTTTCTCTAAGATACGGATGGGCACTTCACGATATGTCAGGTCATTGTTGATCTCAACGGCTCGCTAATCGATGTTCTTGAAAACTTTAGTCTTCTCCGGCACTTCCAGGCATTTGCGAAGTAACGAGATATGGAACACATTGTGGATGGCTGACATCTCCTTGGGTAGTTCCAGTTGATACGATAATTCTCCTCGATGGTTTAGAATCTTGAAGGGCCCGATATATCTGGGGGCTAGCTCTCCTTTCAAACTAAAGCGTTGTGTTCCCTTTAATGGCAAAACCTTGAGATATACAAAATCTCCAACATTGAAAGTCAGGTCTCTCCTTCCCTTGTCAGCATAACTCTTCTATCTGGATTGGGCGGTCTTGAGGTGCTCACGGACTTTGTGAACCTTCTCTCTGGCTTCTCGAAGACTGTCGGGTCCAAAGATCTGACTCTCCCCTACTTGCGACCAATTCAAAGGGGTGCGACACTTTCTTCCGCATAGGAATTCAAATGTTGCCATTTGCAAACTGGCTTGATAACTATTGTTATATGAGAATTCTGCGAAAGGCAGGCAGTCTTCCCATTTTGATCCATACTCTAACACACATGCTCTCAACATATCCTTTAGGATTTGGTTGACTCTCTCAGTCTGTCCATCCATTTGCGGGTGATAAGCTGTGCTGAAATTCAACTTGGTTCCCAATCCTTCCTGAACTTTCTGCCAAAATCTCGAGGTAAACTGGGTTCCTCGATCGGATACTATGGTCTTGGGGGTTCCATGCAGACTAACGATCCTAGCAATATACAGTTCTGCTAGCTTCGAACTCTGGTAGGTAGTCTTGACTGGTATAAAGTGAGCTACCTTGGACAATCTATCAACTATGACCCAGATTGAGTCATTTCCCCTACTAGAAGTAGGCAAACTAGTGATAAAGTCCATTCCGACGGAATCCCATTTCCATTCCGGAATCTGCAATGGTTGCAAAAGTCCTGCGGTCTCTGATGCTCTACTTTGACTCTTTGACAGATGTCACACTTGGCGATGTAGCTTCCGATTTCTCTCTTCATCTTGTGCCACCAAAATTGCTCTTTTAAATCTTGATACATCTTCGTTCCTCTGGGGTGGATAGAATAAAGAGTATCATGAGCTTCCTACATGATAACCTGTTTCAGCTCCGAGTCTGCTGGCACACAGATACGTCCTTTGTACCACAGAACTCCTTCTTCGTCTTCAGTGAATCCAGGTACCTTTCCTGTACCAATATGATGTTTGATTCCATCGATACTTTCATTTCCCTTCTGGGCTTCCTTGATTTGGCTGATCAATGTGGGTTGAAGTTCAATGCTAGCTAAGAATCCTTTGCTAACCAATTCAGTTCTGAACTGCTCCAACTCTTCATACAAACTTGGCTGCTTCTCCTTGATCATGGTGTTTAGCCTACAAAGCAATCTGCTAAGAGCATCTGCTACCACATTGGCTTTGTCGGGGTGATAGTGAATGTCAAGGTCATAATCCTTGATTAACTCTATCCATCTCCTTTTCCTCATATTCAGCTCCTTCTGAGTGAAAATATACTTCAAGCTCTTGTGATCTGAGTAAATCTCACAGCGATTACCCATTAGATAATGACGCCATGTTTTCAATGCGAAAACTATGGCTTCTAGCTCAAGATCATGGGTCAGATAGTTCTGCCCATGCTGCTTCAGTTGTCGAGACAGATAAACGATGACTTTGCCTTCTTGCATCAACACACATCCGAGACCAATGTTGGATGCATCACAATATACATCAAACGGCTTCTTGATGTCTGGCATGATCAATATTGGGGCTGATATCAATCTCTTCTTCAGTTCTTGGAAACTGGCTTCACACTTGTCGGTCCATTCAAACTTCTTGTCCTTCTTCAGCAATTGGGTCATGGGTTTGGCGATGCTCGAGAATCCTTCGACGAACTTGCGGTAATATCCCGCTAATTCGAGAAATGCACGGACTTGGGTTTGAGTGGTTGGGGCTTCCCATTCTTCGACATCTTCGATCTTGGCGGGATCAACAGAGACTCCTCCGACAGACACAATATGTCCTAGGAATCCTACTTCTTTCAGCCAAAACTCACACTTCCTGAACTTGGCATATAACCGATGCTCTCTCAGGCTTTCTAGGATGATTCTCAGATGTTTCTCATGCTCTTCTTCTTACTTGGAGTAGATAAGGATATCGTCGATAAACACAACTACAAACGTGTCTAGGAAATTCATAAAGATCTTATTCATGAGATTCATGAAATAAGCAGGGGCATTGGTTAATCCAAAAGACATAACCGTATGCTCGTATAAACCATAGCGAGTAGTAAAGGCGGTCTTCGGAATATCCGTTGCACAAATCTTAAGTTGGTGATAACCAGTCCTAAGATCAATCTTTGAGAATACTTGTGCTCTAGTTAACTGATCAAATAGATCCTCTATATTTGGCAAGGGGTACTTGTTCTTGATGGTGACGTCATTCAACTTTCTGTAATCTGTCCACAAACGGTTGCCTCCATCTTTCTTGTCGACGAATAACACTGGTGATCTCCATGGCGATGCGCTAGGTTGAATCAAGCATGTTGCTAACATGGCTTCTAACTGCTTCTTCAGTTCCACTAACTCTGAGGGGTTCATGCTATAGGGTCTCTGGGTTATGGGTCCGGTTGCGGGGATTAGTTCGATAATGAACTCAATATCCCTATCTAGGGGGATACCTGGCAATTCATCTGAGAATATGTCAGGGTATTCACAGACTACTCTGACTTGGTCTATGGTGGGTAGGGCTAGACTCTTGTTGCACTTGATTTGACGAGGTAAGGTTTTAGATATATGCTCTACTGTGACTGCAGAGCTACTAGTCATGGTGATGGCTTTCTTAGCACAGTCTATCAGTCCTTTATGCCTTGACATCCAGTCCATACCTAGTACTACTTCCAATCCTTTGGTTCCGAGTACGATTAGGTTGGCATAAAAATCTATCCCATGTATTCTGATAGGCACAACTTTGCAAACTTTTCTATCTTTTGTAGTTGAACCGGGGATTTGGACTATCATGACATGCTTCAAGTTGGTTGGGTGAATCTTACTAATGCATGAAAATTCTTCGGTGACAAATGAATGCGATGCTCCTTAATCAAACAATACCATTGCTAAAACTGAGTTGACAGAAAACATACCCAGCACTACGTCTGGCGCTTCTTGGGCTTCCTCTATGTTCATGTGGAAGAGACGGCCGTTGCGGTTGTGAGGGTTCCCTGGGGCAAACCTTCTCCCTGGTTGAACACGATGCTGTTGTTGAGCTGGGGCATTCACATTGGCACTGGCGCCAGTCTTCTTGGGACACTCATTGGAATTGTGACCCTTCACTCCACACTCGAAACAAGTTATCTGGGACTTGTCTTTTGCTGCGACAGGCACAACATTGCTGATAGTTCTGGGTGCAGTGTTGTTGTTGCTCTTGGGAGGGGCACGGTTGAAATTGTTGGTGTTGCCGGAGTTGTTGTTGTTTCCTCCGGACTTCACATTTCCCCCGCTATGGTTAGGGTAGCTTGGGCAAGACATTGGGGGTCGGTTGTTCCTTGGTGCATATCCTGGTGAGGGGTTGGGACAGTACTTCTGGTGACTGCTGGATCCGGATTGCTACATCATAAGACGTTTGCGGTTGTTGTTTGCCTGATTAATCTTCCCTTCCATCTGAATGGTAGAGTCGACTAGCTCTTCGAGATCCTCGAAGCGGATGTTGACGAGGACAGTCTGCATCTTGTCATGCAGTCCATTCAGGAATCTCTCTTTCTTCTTGACCTCTGTGTTGATCTCATCAGGGGTGTACCTTGCAAGCGACAGGAATCTATCGCGGTATTCCACTACAGTCATTCTGCCTTGCTTCAAATACGAAACTCATCCTTTAGTCGGGTGACTAGACCTTGCGACACGTGGGTGCGGCTGAACTTGGTTTTGAAGGCTTCCCATGTCATCACCTGACCATGGTTCATATTATGGATACTAGTCCACCAAGCTCTTGCATCTCCTGCCACATAGTGGGTGGCGAAGAGAACTTTCTCGTTGTCATCAACTCCTGCAACTTCTAAGTTATTTTCCATTGTCTATAACTAGTCATCAACATCTAGTGGGTTTTCAGCTTGGTTAAAGATTGGGGGATTGGTATTCTGAAAGTTTTCGAGTTGGACCCATGGTGATCCTGATTTCCATGCCCTTGGTTGTTTTGGGCCATCTGAGCTATCTGCTGCAATGTTGCTAAGTTGGCCTAGCGCTCTGCCCTGGTTGCTTCACAGTCTGCAACTAACATCTGCATAATCTCCAGCATTGGGTCTTGCGACGAGCTGCTCCCTCCTTGGTTTCCACGAGTCATCTGAAGATTGAGGTAGATAAAGGGGTAAGAGGGAAAGTTCTAAGGTTCATGGTTTTAGTTTCAAAGCTAAAACTTTGAGTTGGACTCAGGTTTTGCAACTAACTCCATTTCATTCACTCAAACAAGCACACGGTACAAACACACACCACAATAGTAAAGGAAAGCAGATGGTTTGAAAAACCATTCTGTAAGCTATGTTACAGTGGGACCGATACATCTCATGCTACGACAGTGCTCTAGTGCATCTACTCATCTTCGATGAAGTCGGAGTCCTCATCGTCAGTGTAGAAGTCCACAGCATCCTCCTCCAGGAAGTCCTCATCATTGCTGAGGTAAGAATCCATGTCTCCCTGGATGTCTTCACCCTCCTCTTCTTCCTCCTTTGCTGCAAGCTGAGCTTCTTGCTCCTTGACAGTCTTCTCGAGGTCAGCCACCTTCTTGCGAAGACAGGCGATGGTGCGATCCTTCTTCTCGCGCTGGAGGCGAAGAGACTGGCGGGTCCTTGACAAGTAGTAAGAAAGTCTGGGCCTTCTGGTCGGCAATGGCACGGTTGTGGTTGGCAAACTCCCTAGCATTGTCCAATTCCTTCTGGCGATTGTACAGCAGGAAGTCAAGGTTCTCCACTTGACACTTCAGCTCTGGGTGACTTGGCATCTCCATCGGCATTCCCATGAAGTCATGCCTTGCATAGTGCGCAAAGCGGGTTCCTTGGATTTGGTTGACACTGAGGGCACATAGACGTGCGAGATCTTCATGCATTGCCCTGGCTAATCTATCTAGCCAGTTGTTCTCCCTCACAGAGAACTGGATTCTCCCAGACGTTGGTGCTTCTATGCTTCCTCGAAGATCAGCGGTGACTAGCCACTATAAATCTCCTCCTGGGGTCCTAGAAGTTGATCTCCAAGAAACTCTGGATGTGGGCGTCCCAATAACTCCGACAGTGAATCTAGATCCCTCTCGAAGATCAGCTGGCCTCCGTTGCCCAACTGGTAGAACTTGTTGAACTGAGTCTCCATCTACAAGAATTAAGGATGAGAGAGTTAGTGAAGTGATCAAGTGTGTCAAATTTTATGTAGTAATGTAAGAATTTGAGGAACATGAATTTTTGAGAAAGAATGAATTCCTAAGGGTAAGAGAGGAAATAGTTTTCATAATTACTCACTTTGGTTTTGAAACTAAGTTTTTGTTCGGACGTCCATTCTAACTAGGGTCTCCTATGGTCAGGATGGCTCTGATACCAACTTGTCAACACCCGGATTTTTAATCCCAGATGCCTGTTATGTCATTCATCGCAATCCCAGGCTTACCTTTTTGCGAGACATAACAGATTGGGTATCACAGTACATCATCCATTACAAACCATACATAAGGTCTTACACAAATAAGGATCTCATGATCCAGTCTTAATACAACAAGCAGCGGAATAAAAGATAAGCGTAGCGGTGGGGTCCATCTTCAGGGGCACAGGCAATGCTGGCGAAGGCAGATAGTCCTAGTTATCATAGCCGTCCTGCTGGCCATCATCTTGGTAGTCTCCTTCATAGTCTGGCCATGAGAATAACCAGGGACAAAAGCCATGAGTACTCTTTAAGTACTCGCAAACTACCACTAACAAGTAGTATAGTTCTAGTGGGAAAAGCTAAAGTGAAGTTTTAACTAAGAAGTTAAGTTTGAAACCTAAGCTGAGTTCAGAAACAAAGAAATATAAAATAAAGTTCTAGAATCACTTAAGTTGGGAAGCTAGTGTCATAGTCACAACCCTGTTGTGGTCAAGTCAAGATTCATCATTTAATTCATAAGTCATTTTGAAAACATCTGACAACAAAACAGCAACTGTCCATGACTGTAGACGCGGCTATTCGAATAGTTGACACTCTGAAGAGGTGGTACACTTCACCAAAAGATTCGATACATCTGTCAGGGATAACCCTGAATCATCATACTAAGTATGCAGATAATCAAACATAACCTTTCCTTTACACACCCTAGTATAAGCACCTCTCCTATGAGCATGGCCTCCCAACCATGACCATCTGTCATCTTGGGAACTGCATAGGTGGAAAACATTGAGAGGTAGCCTCAGCTCAAACCTCTCCCGCGAGGGAACTAATACTAATGCATATAAATTTCCAGCTAAGCCTTACCCAATTCAGGTATTGTGGTTGTACGGTAAAATTGGAATGGTATCGCATCCGAATCCAACCATCAGTTTTGTAAAAGGGTTAAGGCTCATGCCTCAACATTTTGATCATCATAAACCATTTGTGTTTCTCAACACATGTCAAAACATCTCAATAGAATGACTCATCATTCCAAGGTTTTCATAATTCATTTTCACCAAGTATTCCCATCTAAAGTGACTCAAGTTTTTATCTACTCTAAACTACTAAGTTAAGAGTGTTCACTAAGGTGGAAAGATGGGATCAATATCATGACATAGAATGACATCTAAAGTTATCTATATAGGTCAAGTTTTATACTCTTTATGCCACCTTCAAAACAAGTAAAATACTTTGGGTGAAGTAAAGGAAGTAAAGTTTGAAAATAATACTTTGAGTAAGTAATAGTCAAAGTGGTATAACCAAAGCATGCCTAAAGAATCTTTGCTCAATCATCTAGCTTAATTCTAGCTTGCTAAGCATTATACTTGCAAGTTTTAGCTTGCATTGTTAATGGTGGCTTGCCTTGTGCAGTGCAGTGGTTGAAGTTTTCCTCTTCCTCTTGATAGAACTCCTCCTCCTCGAAAGCTTGGTCGGTACTATCGTCTATAAACACATTTGATGATTTATTATCATCATAAGCATCACAAGTTTTATTAACTAGTTTCATTCTTTTTGTTTACGAAAAGTAATTTCTACTCATTGAAAATTAACTAAGATTTAATATTCACCACTTAAAATATGGGATCATGTGGACACATGTCATCACCACATATTCTAACATGTGGGAATGTGATTTAAGGGTTGGATCATATTTACTTAAGTTTAGGTTTATTATTTAATGATTTAAAGTGACTAGAAATGCCTATATAGCATTATTTTGGTACTAGTCCAAAGTCACTGCATGTAAACCTTAATATTATTACATATTCAAATAGGTATGGTTAAATGTGATTTTTGAGAGTTGGAATCAACTCAAAAGCTATCATGGTTGATTTTATAAAAATATTTGAATGTGCAAAAGCATCTGTCTTGTTATTTTTACTAGGAGATATCTCTAATTCTAAATGAATTAAATCCAACAGGCTTGGCTAGATCTTTTCAGTATCTTTCTAACAAAATTGGAATCACTCCATTTGGATCGGTAGATCTCTCTGAATTGATTTTCAAACTAAGGGACAGAACTAGGTTCAAACTAAATTAGAAAAATCTAAATTTGAATTAAATGGGTCGCGCGGGAAAGAAAACGGGCTGGCCCAGTGGCGTTCGGCGGCACAGAGAACAGCTGACAGGGGGGTCCACCGGTCAGCGGCTCTTTACACGCGAAGCGGTACGAGGCGATGTGGGCCGCTAGATTAGAAGGGAGATCTACGCCTGTGGCTTGTGGTTGATGACGGACAGGTCGCTGGCGAGGTCTAACCCTAGCCGGTCGGTGGGGGTGCTCAGGGGGCATACCAGGGCTCGAGCTACTGCGGTGATGGGGGCGATCGATCGTGCTGTCGACGGTGGACTCTGGGGTGGTCGCGGCAGCTCCTAGGTGGACGAAATCGACGGCGCCTTCTCCTCCTCTGCAGCGGGCTCCTCCGGGCAAATTCCGGCGAACCCAGGCTCGAGCGGCTCCAGCGAGAGGTGGGGAAGGATTAGTGAGGAGAGGGGAGTGGAATGGTGTGAGTAGTTGGTGCGAGGAAGGGCTCCTTTTATAGGCGCGGCTAAGCGGCAAAGAAGCATTGGCGATGCTCGGCGGTGACGACGGCACAGCGAGCTAGAGGCATGGGCGGTGCGCTAGGACGGTGGGCGGTGCCCTAGCGAGTGTCACGGCGGTGGCTGTGCAGTGGTTTGCGGTCGGGGGCAGTGAATGGCGCGGCGCACACTAAGTCTTTGCCGACAGCGAGTTTCACGGCTGCCGGCGACTACGGGGCACGGTCAGGGGAAAGGGCGTGTCCGTTAGCTTGCTAGGCTGGTGGGGATCGTGTAGATGGGCGGCTGGAGCAAGGCAAGGTCTGGCTACGCGGGGACAGTGCACGCTCTGCGGGCAGCATCGGCATGGCCGACCGTCTCCGGGCGCGGCGGTACCTGGCCGTTCTAGTCGCTGTCCTCGGGCTAGGGCTGGTTGGGCGGTGGAGGTGGACCACGGGCTACCTCCTGGACATGGTGGATGGCGTTGGTGGCGGCTGTGGCGTGCTGTCGCCGGTGAGGTGCCCAAATGGGGGCTCGACCTTAATGGCCATGACCATTTGGTCGTGGCACAGTGAGTGGCTGGGCTAGTGAGGGGTAGGGGAGTGTATGGGTTGGCTGTGGTTGCAAAATGGGGAACCAATTTGGTTCAAAAACTGCTCCAAATAGTGTTTTGTGTTTTGTTTGAATTCTGTCCACCAAGTGTTTGTGAAAATGGCCAAAAGAAAACAAATTTGGAATTTTTGGATGAATTTTGGTGGGTTTGCTATACACATGCTTAAGCTTCTATGGTTGCTTGGGTTTTGAAATTTGAACTCATTTGAGTGGTTTTTGAAATAGGGTGATCTTGATACCTACACTAGATTCAATTTTCAAATGTCATTTAAAATTAGTGTTTGAAAGATTTTGGCAGATCACAAGGTGGGCCTTGGTACACTATTACTTGTACTAGCAAGGGGTACAAAGATCCACATTTGTTTCTGTTAAGAATTGAGTTCTAGGAATAACCAAAGTAGGCATGTTGATTAAAATGGAACAAATGACCATTTGATTATTTTATTCATTTTGATTTGTTTTTCTTTGGGATTTGTTTGGGAAAGATCTAGATGATGTTTAATTCACCTAAGAATCATTTTACAAGCAATGGATCACTTAATCATGGCAATTCAAAACAACTCATATTTAAATGCACACACATATGAATGCTTTAATAATTTTAAATGGAAAAGTTTTTGTTAACCATAATTTTGATGATTTGGATCTTAATAACCTTCGATTAAAGTTTTGGGATGTTACACTGTATTGTTGGAGCGGTAGTTTCCGCTGTCGCGGTAATTTCCTCCGTCGCGGCGGTAGCTCTTGGGGTCGCGTTCGCCGTAGCCGGCGTTGGCGACGAAGTGGACTCGCCCGTCCGTGCGGCGCTTGCCGGTGATGCGGGTGTTGCTGTAGCGCATGTCACGTAGGCGCCTGCTGTCGTGGATGCTAGTTCAACGTCTTCCTCCCGACTCGTCGTCGGAGTCTTGGTTGGGGTCCTCCTCCGCGTAGTGCTTGGCGATCTCGAGGAGGTCGGGGATGTTGTCGAGCATCCGGTAGACCCTCTTGATCTTAGCGACCAGGGGTTCATACCGGCACGCGTTCTTGAAGCAATGTATCGCCGTATCAGGGTGGATGCCGGAGGCGTTGATCCATAGTTCTTGCCACCTTTGAATCCAAAGGCGAGTCGACTCGCGTTGTCCCTGGATGCATCGCTCCAGGTCTTCTATGGTGGTGGCGCGGGTGTAGGAGCCCTCGAAGTGCATGATGAAGGCATCCCGCATTTCTTCCCAGGAATCGATGCTGTCGGCGGGGAGGGTGTTGATCATTGCTGAGTCGCACCCTCCATCATCAGGGGGAGCTAGCGAGCGGCGAGCAGGTCGATGTGGCCGGCGATTCCCATCGCCATGAGGTATCTGTCCAGCCAGACGGCTGGATCGTACGTCGGGTCGTACTTTTCGATCTCCTTGGGCGCCTTGAAGTTGGCGGGGTATTTTTCCCCACGAATCATGGGCCCAAACCATTGCGGTCTGACTCGACTGAGCGAGCCTCTTAGTTCGGGGTCGCCGTGGTTGGTGAGGGTGTGCCTCAAGTCGTTTGGGCTGGCGCGCCTGCCAAGCCTGGTTGTTGACAATGTGCGTTCGGGCATCAATGGGCAGCCCATTGGCGGCGACCGTGTTATTTGCCGGCCATGGCTCGTTGGTGGACGGCGCAGGGTTGGCGGCCCGTGGTTGATTCGCCAGGGGCTGCGGTGGAGGGCAGGTCAATGCGTTGGCGACGGTGGGGTGACCGCTTGATGCCGCTCTGCTTGCCGAGGAGCAGGAGTACATCCGTCCCTGCGGGTCGACTCCCGCAGCTTATTGCTCGACGGCCCTGGCGAGTAGAGCCTTGGCGTACTAGATCTTCAGCGCGTTGTCGCCTTGGACGTCGAGGTTGGCGACCGCGGCGTCGGCCGTGATGACATTGTCCATCAGGGTGGAGTATAGTGGGAGTCCGTTGGCGTCGCGGGATTGTGGCGAGATGATGATCCGTGGCTGATCCGGCGGGGGCGCGCATCCAATGGGTGGTGGAGGGGCTCCAGTCGTCGGCGCGCCGGGTGGTGGTATCGCAGGGTAGCTTCCGCCTGGCCGCGTGTTCTCGCAGTATTCGCGCTCGGCCACACGTTGATACATTGCAAATATATCTATAATTTTTGATGTTCCATGCTTGGTTTTATCTACTTTCTTGTGTTTTGTCCACACTTTGGAGTACTTTTCATATGATTTCTTCGACTAACCTATTAACAAGTGCCACAGTGCCAGTTGCCTGTTTTCTGCTGTTTTTGGTTCCAGGAAAGTCAGAAAATCAATATTCTCAGAATTGGACCGGACAAAAGCCAAAGTTGATATTTTCCCGGAAGACTCACAAAGCTAGAAGGAGAGTCGGAGAGGGGCCACAGGGTGGCCACACCACCCCATGGAACGGGTCCCCCCAGGCCGCGCCAGGGCATGGTGTGGTCCCCCTGGCCACCCACCGACCTTGCCCTCTGGCCTATAAGAAGCCTCCCAAGGCATAAACCCTAAATCGACAAGCCTCCAGCCACAAAAAGTTCCACAGCGCCGCCGCCACCGCAGGGGAGATTCGGGGGACAGAAAGTCTCTGTTCTGGCACCCTGCCGGGACGGGGAAGTTCCCTCGGAGCCATCTCCATCGATCTCCACCACCATCTCCATCGCCACTGCTTATTCCCATGATGAGGAGGGACTAGTTCTCTCTCGAGGCTAAGGGCTCTACCGGTAGCTATGTCTTCATCTCTCTCTCTCTCTATGCATGATCTTATTGAGATCGTGAGCTTGTAATCAAGTAGATCTACCTTGCTACTCAAGTGCTTTAATAGATCTATGCTCTCCCCACGTGTGTGAAAGTGACAGCGTGCTCACCATGGTGGCACTTAGGCTAGATATTACAAATACTTGTTATGAGTTATATTTGGCGTTGGATGTCTTTATGAAATTGTGGTGTTTGTTGGACTGATCTAGTACTCAAGGTCACAGTGTGGGGTTTTCTAGATGGGAAAGGCTTACTTTGAGGTGTGCTGTTATAGCCCTACCATCGATTAGAGTGTCCAACCGGAGAGTAGTTAAGAGTAGTATCATAAAGAGAATATATTTATATGAGAGTGTTCACTAGTGAAAGTATGATCCCTAGGCCTTGTTTCTAAGCATCGATACTTCGTTTGCTACTAGATCTGTTACATGTTTGGTTGCTTCCATCTTTATTTTAGTTTGCCTTTAGTCTCGTACGCCATCAAGTTATTTTGTATCACCGTTACCACTTATAAATATCCATACCACTTGTATTTCACTATCTCTTCGCCGAACTAGTGCACCTATACACCTGACAAGTGTATTGGGTGTGTTGGGGACACAAGAGACTTCTTGTATCTTGATTGCAGGATTTCTTGAGAGGGAGTACCTTTGACCACTTCCTCCCTGAGTTCGATAAACCTTGGGTGATCCACTTAAGGGAAAACTTGCTGCTGCTCTACAAACCTCTGCACCTAGAGGCCCAACAATTGTCTACAAGAATAGAAGTGCGTAGACATCAAGCTATTTTCTGGCGCCGTTGCCGGGGAGGTAAGGTAAAAGGTATTCACACCGGAGGATTAAAGAAGAAGAACCTCCCACGGCAAACTCCTATTTTCCGGTGTGAGTGCTCAAAGTTATTCCTTTAGATTCTGCAATTTTGTCTTTTTGTTTCTTGTTTTCACTAGTTAGGCCTAATGGAAAACAACAACAAAATTAGAGAGCTTTATAGTATTTATCTTGAGTTAGGACATGAAGTGTTTGAAGAGAAAATTAAAAAACCTATGGAACTTTATTTGCATGCTAATAGCAATGTTGTTAGTATGAACTCTTTGGACACCATTATTGTTAATTCTATGGAAAAGTCTAAGCTTGGGGAAGCTGGTTTTGATGAGCATGATATTTTTAGTCCCCCAAGCACGGAGGAGAAAATCTACTTTGATGATACTATGCCTCCAATATATGATGATTACAATGATGAGTATGATATTTTCAATCCACCTACTATTGAGGAGAAAATTAATGATTACTATATGCCTCCTATATTTGATGATTATGGTGATGAGAATAATATTGATAGCTATTTTGTTGAATTTGCTCCCACCACAATTAATAAGAATGGCTATGCTTATGTGGAGAGTAATAATGATTATATGCATGTGGCTCATGATAAGAATGTTTCTTGTGATAGTTATATTGTTAATTTTATTCATTATGCTACTGAAAGTTATTATGAGAGAGGAAAACATGATTTTATGCATCTCAATAATATTAAGTTTCCCCTCTTTATGTTAAAAGTTTTGAAGTTGCACTTGTTTTGTTTTCCTATGCTTGTTTATTTGTGCTTTTATGACTTGTTTATTTACAAGATTCCTATGCATAGGAAGTGGGTTAGACTTAAATGTTCTTTGAATTTTCTTCTTGATGCTCTCTTTTACTTCAATTCATATTTCCTATTTGAGCATCTTCTCAAACTATCATGCCTAACTTAAAGGCATTAAAAAAAAGTACTTATTGGGAGATAACCCAAAAGTTTTAGATGAGTCTTGGAAGTTATTACCTCTGTAATAACCTCTCCTTATCCTTTTATTTTATTTTTGTGCCAAGAGTAACCCCTAATGAGAGAGATGTAATGATTGGGAAAATTGTTGTCCCGAAACAGATTTATGTGCTTCACCGTAAAAATTCGTGAGAGAGCTCTGTATGTCGGATTGAGCTGTAATTTTTTGTGCGTCTGAACCAGGTAGTTATCTAACATTCGTTAGTTCAATACTTTTTTATTTGAGCAACATAAGGTCTTCGAAAAAATTTGTCTTTACCTGCTGGTCTGTTTTGACAGATTTCTGCCATTTTCTGCATTTGCTTCTTGTTGGTTCCTTCTTGAGTTCTTTTGGGGAATTGAGCTTTTTGAGGGAAGTGCTACAGGTTCTAGTGTTCTAATGGAAGTGTTCTAAAGATTGTGTGATGTTTTGTATGAAGGAAAAATTTCAGGTGTATGGAACGAATGAGTAATGAGATGAAGGATGGACTAAAGATCAAGCTTGGGGATGCCACGCGTGTCACCCCAATAAATATCCAAGAAGTACAAGCGTCAAAGCTTGGGGATGCCCAAGGCATCCCCTTCTTCATCAATAAAAATCCCAGGTTTCTTCCAAACGCTTCAGTTTTATTGTTTCATGCACAGTTGTGTTTTTCTTGGAGCGTATTCTTTTTCGTTTTCATTTTGGTTTTTCGTTTGCTTAGTTTTCTGAATAAATGGGTTGGACCCCCCCCCCCCCTATTTCATGCATTTGGTTTGCAAATAGTTTGGTTTGGTTTGGAAAAGAGTAGGAAAGTTCATGCTTTTGTGGTAAAAAGAGCTCGTTTTTGACTGTGGCCTATGCTTTGTCATGCCATGATTGATATTGTTTTGGCTTTATGCTTAGTATTCTTTGTTGTAGCATGACTTGTTATAAATAATGGAGATTGCTTAATGTGCCTTGGATGAATCATGCGTTGTTTTAGCATATTAAAGCATAGTATAGTGGTATTCTCCTTTGATGTTTTATTTGGGTTGACTTGGCACATGCTCACACCATGTTATGACTATCTCAAGTCACCATAGACTTTATGATCCTTTAGTTTTCAACTTGTAGTATCACTTTATGCTTTGATCAATGATGTTTTGTCGCTCTGCATGATTATGGCCATTATTTCTCTCTTAGTTTGTCGCTCCCAGTCTTTTGCTAGCCTCCACCACCAAGTATGAGTTCCACTCATGCATCCAACTCCCTAAACCAAGTTATTCCAAAGAGTCCACCATACCTACTAGCTTATGCTATTCCAAGTATATTCATGCTTTTGTTTACCTTCCAAATTAAACTTGTTATGAGAAAACTAGTGATTAAAGCTCTCATGAACTTGATGGCACACTTTACTTTTCTTGCCCTTAATAAACTTGAACCATTGTGGCTTCTATGGTGTATATGCTTGCACTTATTTGTCGGGAATTAGCAAAACCATGCTTTCATGGGGAACGCTTTCAACATTGCACTTGGTACTTGTACCTAGTTGATATCATGCTCTTTTGTATATGGATGTCGTTGGTGTGAAATGAAAGGGGAGCTTGTAAGTCCATGGAGTTATGTATATGTGTTAGAGAAATGCTTGGGCCGCTGGTCTAATCCATGCTGACATGGTGGAAACCTGCAGCGTAACCATAATGATCTGTCTATGAAGCATTCTTCTTATAAAAAAAGAGTCCTATATTGAGAAAAAAAGAGAAAAAAGAAAAAAAGACACTATGAAAAGAGGAAAGAGAGAAAAAAGCACCATATTCCCATGGTAAATAAGAAGAATGCTGAGATGCTCGTTGTCTGCTTGCCTTGTCATTTTGATATGGGGATTCTTCCATATCATCGGTCAAGGGGTACCTCGTTGGCGGTTCTCAATGATACACATGTACTTACGATGAAAAGAACTTGCCGGTAACTAAACTTGAGTAGCATGAGGAGCGGCCCTCGTATACAAGGGACATGAGATTTCTGACTTATACTTCGTCAAGCATGTACACCATAGTTTGTCCACTTTAACCTTAATCACTTCAAGATTCTTATGATAGGGGCAATGAGAGCTGAAAGCTATAAGTACCATAATTTTTGGAAGCTCTTTATGAGACTTGAATCCCTACTTCCTTTTACAAAGGCTTTTCTTCCACCATTACATTGAGTCTCCACCTTCTATCTTTATGCACCTACTTTGAGAGCATAGTGGCCATTCTTAGTTCTATGTGCATTGTCCCAAGACTAGTTGATTGGTGCATAACTTGATATTGCTTGTTTTGAACTATTTGTCTCTAGTCACTCTTATGAACTTTGAAGGTGTCATATGCATTTATATTTGCTACTCTATTGAGGGGCAAGATGAATACTATTATGCTATGTTTTCTTTATGTCAAACAAACTAACGTCTTGCAAAGCATTGTTATTCATGAATCTTTTGTTTGTGCCTTTTCATGTTGCATCATAGCTTCTTTGTCTTATTGCTAGAACTTTGTCTTTCATGCTATGATTGAAGTACTATGATCCTAGCTTTGAATGTTCTACAAATACTTTGATCAAGTTTATGATGGTGCATGTCACCTCAAAAATTATTCTTTCTTTTTATCACTTACCTACTCGAGGACGAGCAGGAGTTAAGCTTGAGGATGTTGATACATTGCAAATGTATCTATAATTTTTGATGTTCCATGCTTGGTTTTATCTACTTTCTTGTGTTTTGTCCACACTTTGGAGTACTTTTCATATGATTTCTTGGACTAACCTATTAACCAGTGCCATAGTGACAGTTGCCTGTTTTCTGCTGTTTTTTGGTTCCAGGAAAGTCAGAAAATCAATATTCTCATAATTGGACCGGACAAAAGCCAAAGTTGATATTTTCCCGGAAGACTCACGGAGCCAGAAGGAGAGTCGGAGAGGGGCCACAGGGTGGCCACACCACCCCATGGCGCGGCTCCCCCTAGGCCGCGCCAGGGCATGGTGTGGGGCCCATAGCCGCCCACTGACATTGCCCTCTAGCCTATAAGAAGCCTCCCGAGGCATAAACCCTAAATCGACAAGCCTCCAGCCACGAAAAGTTCCGCAGCGCTGCCGCCACCGAAGGGGAGATTCGGGGGACAGAAAGTCTCTATTCCGACACCCTGCCGGGATGGGGAAGTGCCCCCGGAGCCATCTCCATCGCCACTGCTTATTCCCATGATGAGGAGGGAGTAGTTCTCTCTCGAGGCTAAGGGCTCTACCGGTTGCTATGTGTTCATCTCTCTCTCTCTCTATGCATGATCTTATTGAGATCATGAGCTTGTAATCAAGTAGATCTACCTTGCTACTCAAGTGCTTTAATAGATCTCTGCTCTCCCCATATGTGTGAAAGTGACAGCGTGCTCACCATGGTGGCACTTAGGCTAGAGATTACAAATACTTGTTATGAGTTATATTTGGAGTTGGATGTCTTTATGAAATTGTGGTGTTTGTTGGACTCATCTAGTACTCAAGGTGACAGTGTGGGGTTTTCTAGATGGGAAAGGCTTACTTTGAGGTGTGCTGTTATAGCCCTACCATCGATTAGAGTGTGCAACCGGAGAGTAGTTAAGAGTAGTATCATAAAGAGAATATATTTATATGAGAGTGTTCACTAGTGAAAGTATGATCCCTAGGCCTTGTTTCTAAGCATTGATACTTCGTTTGCTACTAGATCAGTTACATGTTTGCTTACTTCCATCTTTATTTCAGTTTGCCTTTAGTCTCTTACATGCCATCAAGTTATTTTCTATCACCGTTACCACTTATAAATATCCATACCACTTGTATTTCACTATCTCTTCGCCGAACTAGTGCACCTATACACCTGACAAGAGTATTGGGTGTGTTGGGGACACAAGAGACTTCTTGTATCTTGATTGCAGGATTGCTTGAGAGGGAATACTTTTGACCACTTCCTCCCTGAGTTCGATAAACCTTGGGTGATCCACTTAAGGGAAATTTGCTGCTGTTCTACAAACCTCTGCACTTAGATGTGTGTTCTTCTCATGAACCACACGTGGATCCACCGGTGTCACTGCATGCGTGTTCGTCTAAACAAATCACATAAGGATCCAGCAGTGTCATTGTGTGTGTGTTCTTCTCATGAACCACACCTAGTGTCATTGCATGTGTGTTCTTCTAAACAAACCAGATAAGGATCCACCAGGGTCATTGCATGTGTGTTCTTTTCATGAACCACATAAGGATGGGCCTACCAGTGTCATTGCATGTCTGTTCTTTTCATGAACCACACCCAGTGTCAGTGCATGTCTGTTCTATTCATGAACCACACCTAGTTTCACTACATGTCTGTTCTTTTCATGAACCACATAAGGATCTACTAGTGTCATTGCATGTCTTTTACTTCCATAAACCACATGTGGATCCACCTAGTGTCATTACATGCCTGTTCCTCTAAACAAACCACATAAGGATCCACCAGTGTCATTGGATGTGTGTTCATCTCATGAACAGCACACAGTGTCATTTAATGTGTGTTCTTCAAAACAAACCACATAAGGATCCACCAGTGTCATTGCATGTCTGTTCTTTTCATGAATCACAGCTAGAGTCATTGCATGTCTTTTACTTCCATAAACCACATATGGATCCACCTAGTGTGATTTCATGTCTGTTCCTCTAAACAAACCCTATAAGGATCCACCAATGTCATTGCGTGTCTGTACTTTTCATGAACCACACCCAGTGTCATTGCATGTGTGTTCTTCTAAACAAACCACATAAGGATCCACCAGTGTCATTGCATGTCTGTTCTTTTCATTAACCTCACCCAGTGTCATTGCATGTGTGTTCTTCTAAACCAACCACATTAGTCATTGCATGTCTGTTCCTTTCATGAACCACACCGGTGTCATTGCATGTATGTTCTTTTCATGAACCACGGATAGAGTC